>WUAP02151022.1:0-10919 GCA_015163945.2 Stichodactyla helianthus
ATCACACTGGCTCCAACTCCGACTTTCAGCACTCCTAACTCTAATGCTGTCTCTCTCCCTAGGAGTGGTTCACCGACTCCATCCAGCACAATAAACTCTGCTTGGACCTTGCCCTCTCCAATACCAGTCAGTGCACTAAAGCTTCCAGCACCTTAACTGGTTTCTGACTGCCATATGCATACAACGTCTTGTTTGATCTCCTGGACGTACACTCTATCTTCTTCTTTTTCAATGTCTTCCACAGTTCCTTGTCTATGATGTTAGCACTTGCTCCAGGATCAACTAACATTGGAATCATTTGTCCCCCCCACCATCACTTCTACTTATGTCATGTGTTCTCTTGACTTTACCATAAAGGAATACACATCTTTTTCAGACTCCACTACATTTACCTTGCTCTCTTGGTTCTTCTCCCTGCACTTGTTTGCAAAATGACCAGGCTTTCCAGAGTGGTCACAGGTCTTCCCTTTCGCAGGACATTGTGGGTCCCGACTATAATGACCTCTCCTTCCACACCTGTAGCATTCAACATTCTTTATGTCATGACTTTTGTCTGTCTTTTCGTCATTCCGGTTGCTTTTAGCTTGAACTTTCCTTGCTTGAACAGTATTAACTGTACCCTCAGATCCTGTAGACATCTCTTCCATGGCTCTCAATTGACATTCGACTGCCTCCTGTGTTTCTGCCATCCTCAACACGTCTTTTAGCTGGAGTTTCTCTCCCTTCTCCAACAGTTTTTTTCCCCGTAATTCAACAGATCTACATTATAAACTACTTGATCTCTTATTTGTTTTTCGGACTGGTCGCCGTAATCACATTCTTTAACAGCTTGTCGTAGTCAAGTGACAAATTGTGCTACGGTTTCATCGCCTTGTTCCATGCATCTGAAGAGATGGTTTTGGTATGTAGAGTTGCCTTGTGGAATAAAATATTTATCTAGCGCCGTGACGAGCTTGCCATACTCTTTTGCTTCGCCGACGTCAGGCAATGTTTCCACGATCTTCTGCATTTCTTCTCCTGCTGTGTGCAACAGTAATGCTTTCCTTTGAATCTTATTCTCATCGTTTCCTGCTGCGATGATTAATCCTTTGCTGTCAGCATATAAAGTGAAACTTTTTATCCATCTTTTCCATCGTGTACCAACACTCGTCGGGTCGCCAGTTGGATCGAACGGCTTTATTCCTACCAATTCCGGAATATTTACTCCAGCCATCTCCTAACTTGTTTTCTACACTTTTTCCTTGATCCTCGTCGCCAGATGTAGAGTCGATGGCCCCCTTTTCCTTCGGATCCCGCTCGATTAAACTACAGTAAAATACTCGCGTGTTGTTTTAACATCCGCCATCTTTAATCTCCCTAGTGTATCCGCTGACCATACATAATACACTACAGCCGATAGCTGGCGAATTTCACCAGTTGCAGCTTAGTTAATCGCTGGGTACTTACGAAATCATTCACAAAACCTTTGCCAGTTACCTTTTAAATACGCCGGCTAGATTTCAAATTGTGCCACCTACTTGGAATTCTATTGAGAACCCTGTTAATTATTATTTGCCTACCAAACCTGAAATTTTTGGCCTATCATTTACCAAAAATGGTGAGTGTTACTGTTAAGAGTGCCTAGCCAGTATGAAGTTGTTTTTAGTGCATCATGAAGCCTAAGGACATTGGTATTTGTATTGATTAATAAATAATTGTTGAATGGTATAAATATTCTCTTGATTCCATTAAATATTGCATCTTTAAGTTACAAAGGTTTTTGATTTTTGAAAATATAATCATACAAGTTTAATCTATTCAAGAATATGCCCAAGGTCTAGCAAAATATTAAGCTCTTACAAGATCCCTACTCAGGATCCTGTCGGTATTCAGTTAGGATCTTATAAAGTTTCCTACTTAGGATCTTATTAAAGGTCCTACAGCATCCTACTCAGGATCCTGTTGGTATTCAGTTAGAATCTTATCCAGGATCCTACTTAGGATCACTACAACATCCTACTCAGGATCTTGTTGGCATTCAGCTAGGATCTTATCCAGGATCCTATTCAGGATCTTATTCAAGATCCTACAACATCCTACTCCTCAGGATCTTGTTGGCATTCAGCTAGGATCTTATCCAGGATCCTATTCAGGATCTTTTGCAGGATCTTGATGTCATATTCAAGATCTTATTCAGGATCCTACTCAGGATCCTACTGCTAGACAGGTTCCTATAGGATCTTGTCAATCCTGCAGGATCCTGTGTAGGATTTGCACTAGGGCTATACCCATATTAAAGAGCTTCAAACCAAACAAAATTGTAATAAGAATGAAGCTTTTCGCGACTCTTTATGATCCAGTCAGACAGAAAGTTCTCTTCCACTTCTTAATATGCTGGAAATTATATCAGTACATAATATCTATAAGTTGCAAATTCTAATATTTACTCACCTTTGGCACAAAAAACAGTTACCCAGTATATTTGATGTTTATTTTAGACATTCAAGTGATGTCACATTCCTACAATACCAGGTATGCTTCAAAACAATGCCTACATTAAACGATACGCAAGAACAAATACTGGAAAACAAACAGTTTCCTCTACGGCAGTTGGTTGTTGGAAGAATCTTCCAACTTCACTGAAAGATCTTCCAACATATTCATTTCCAAAAAAATACAAAATTTCTCTCTTACTTTCTCAAATGAAGTACCGGTAATATTATCATTATTATATAGATTTTTTCTTTTCTTTCTTTTTTGCATTCATAAGGAAATACATGTAGTATGCTATTACTATTACCTTATTAACTTAATGTATAATTATTCCCATCCCATCTGCACGCCATCACAATTAATTAAAAAATATTCATTCGTAATAGCTAGAACCTCGAAAACCCTAACGGTTTACTTAGGTACTAGGCATTATAATCAGGCTTTCATAAATATATTTATTTAATAGAAAATTAAGAACATTTGCATAAATCATATCTTGTTAATTTTTTAAAAAGTATATGAATGCGAATAAAATATTGTATTGTATTGTATTGTATTGTCTCGGTTGAGACTGGGTTGGAGGGCACACGCAATGTAGATGACCTCTCTCACCCCAAGATCTTTTGGCAAAAGACAAACGAAATTCAAATGACCTTGTCTGGTATGTCGGGTGAAAACAAAGAAAAAGGGAGTATCACCTCGCTGCGAAGCCTGCAGAAAAGAACAGAGAGTGGGAGAAATAACAGTGTTTGTCAAAGGCCTATTGAACAAAAGTTTGTCACAGAAACTGTTTTATTTTTGCCCTCGAAAACAGTGCACTCAAAATACCCCAAGTTGGACCAATCTTAAGCCCCCTTCCAGAATTGTAGCTCAATCTTGCATAAGCCACTACGAGAAACTAAGTAATCTCAGGGGCGGCGCAGACGGGGGGGCTAGGGGGGCTGAAGCCCTCCCACTTTTTACTAGAATGACATACATGCTCTGCTATCAAGCGGTAAGGGATTTACTAAGCTAGCCCCCCCACTTTCAGAATTGCTCCGCCGCTCCTGAATCTACGAAGTGATGGTTTGCCAATTATTTTTTCCTAATTTTGATTTTACACAATGAACCAAAAAAAGGACAAATTGTGTACATGATTTTTAAACCAGTTGTTGCTGTTCTATATCATCCCCCCCCCTTATACATTTATTTATAAAACTTAAAAAAAAAAAAAAAAAAAACATTTACGTGCCCGCAAAATCTCCTGCGACATTACCCACAACCCACGACATTTACCCGCGACCCGCGACGATTAGACAATCCCATCATATTGTACCTGAACTGTTGTTTTTCCTCGCTTTAGCTTCAGTTAGGTGGCCAGATGGAATTTACGCTCTACTCAAGCTTGAAACAGGGTGCCCTAGAGAATGGAAAGAAAATGGATGGGAAGAGAATGAACAACTATACCAAGACACATCGTTAACACGATATAAAAGCAACGCCAAATCAGGTGCATTGCATATAGCTGGGTTCGTTCATCCAAGAAGTGTCTTGAGATATTTCTGCGTTAAACTACGAAACACAGCTGGCCACCTTCGATCTTGGCCGAAAGGTATGTAATCGTATATCTATAATATAAAAATCCCATTAATCTTAGTAAAAACTTTCTTGTTTGATCATTCTCAATCTCAGAACACGCGTTCCTGTTTTCGGTCAAGAAACGAAGGGCTATGGCCGAATAGACCTCTTTTCTTTGGGCGTAATGTTTTGTCGTTCCAGGTCACGTGTCAGAATTACACGTGGTCTGAAATGGGAAAACATTACACCCAAAGTAAAGAGGTATATCCAAGAACCGGAACCAGCTTTTTTTTGATCCGATTGAAATTTTTTGGCAAATTTTTATTGTTTCATTTGCTACAAAAGACAGCTGGATTGGCCCAGAGCCCTTCTTTTCTTGAAAATAGCCGAAAGTAACGTCGGCTTTGGGAATGAGAATAGTTTGATTCGTTTTAGTTGATAGGGAAACGTGTGCTCTTGATCTAGTTTTTAAAAACGCTTCAAAAGCTCTATGCATACAAGTGATTTTTGTCATATGAAACATATGGAAATTTTTTCTTCTGATATACACCTTCCCAACATACTCTGCAGGAGCAAGGAGAGGAGATATGATTTTAGAATGTTGAGCATAATATTGTTAAGACCCTGTTACACGGTGATACTTTCAGCTGAACTTTGTGTGCAACGGCGTTGCGGGACAAGTTTCACATTACATAGTGTAATGCTTCTTGAAACTTCTTTTGTGACACAGGTTTCGGTTGCACTTGTAGAACTGTTTTTTACTTTTTGTCCAAAACTCGTGTCGCGAAAAAAGTTTCGCAAGACCATTGCATTTTGTAACACCTCGTGGAACTTGTTTCGCAACGCCGTTGCACACAAGCTTTAACTAAAAGTTTCACCGTGTAACGGGAAAAGCCGAAAAGCCGCTCAAGCTGCTTATGGATCATCAAGAGTCCTTTCCGACCTAAACAGATGTGTTTAATTGGAAAAGCAACTAATTTGAGTTAGTTTCAATTTTAAAATTTTAGTTAAAATCAATTGTTTTTGTCGGACGGAGATGAAACAGAGAAGAAAAAAAACCCCAAATGATATGCTGGTAGAATGAATATCGGCGATATCAACATATGAAAGGGGAAATCGTGAAGAACGACATTTTGAGTATATTTATTATTGTGTGCGCAGGAAAATACTGTATATACAGCAAAAGATGGACACCAGGAATGGGGAGGACCAAAGGAGTGATTAGAATGTATAAACGCTGGCACAATAGCGACTCTTTTAGTCGCAAGTGTTTAGATACCTTCTACATTGACATTCACGATTACACGGAATTGCATTTTTCCTGTCAAACGAGTGGTAACAAAAAGATTCCTATCGAGTTACCGATAAGTAAACCATTTTATCTGCTTCCTTATGGGTCACGTGACTGTCAACAAGTCAAATGGATGGTAGCAACATCTGAATGGATCAGGTACAACACACATGCATACTATATTCAGAAGAGGGAAAACTTTCCATACCACAAACTTGACTACAGTGGATTGACAATGTATTATTGCCATTATAATAGTAAGTAGACTAGGCTTTATCTTTAGGTAATACGGTGAGCGAATTAAATTATTTAATAATGATGACAGTGATAATGATGGTGAGGATGATGATGAGGATGATGATAATTATTATTATTATTATGATGATGATGATGGTGGTGATGGTGATGGATAACGAATTTTGCAGGCGTGGTTTATTAAAGGTATTTTCCCATTTATTTTTACAGTCTAACTAAGAAAACCACGAATACCTAAAATATGTCTAGAATGTTAAGCATCGAGAATTAATTAGAGATTAATTCATTTTCGCATGTGATAACAGTGTTCATAGTTTGAGTGCTGCTTCTTGGAGTTATACGTGCCATATGCTAATAACTGAGACAATAGAGGAGTAATTCATGTTTATTTGTTGCTCCTTGTAATTCGAAATGCGGGCTACTATGTGAAAGCTAACTTGCAATCTTTATAAGAGGCATGGGTAAAAAAATGTATTTCAAATTCTATTTATTTGTACCAGTTATGCTCTGTATATTAAATGGATGACTCCTCTGACGTCATAGTCATTAGCATATGGCATGGAAAAACCTTTATCACTTCAAGACGCATCACCATATAATTACATAATTATATAATTTTTTGGTAATTCAACAGTTGACCCCATGTAGAATTAATACTGAGAAAATTGTCAAAAGGGTTATAGGCATTCAGACATATTTTAGGTGGTTACGGTTTTCTTAGTTTGACTGTAAACACTAAATTATGTTTTGCACGTTTGGTTTTGTTTAAGGCTGTAAGCATCATCTTCGAAACACGAAAGGTTTTTTCCAGTCCCCTGGCTTTTCTGATAAATACCCGGATGGACAGCTGTGCTCGTGGAGGATCATGGTCCCTGCTAATCACACCTTACACGTTCGCTTTATAAACTTCTCTTTGTACGAATACGACGAAGACTGCTTACAACTATATAAAAATATCAAAGGTCATTTCAAACTAAAGCAAGCGTTCTTTGGTCGTCAAGAACCCTTCAACATAACATCTTCAAGTGATCTGTTGTTTGTTTTTCGATCGGATGAAAAATACAACAGCACTGGATTCCGAGCAGAGTATGAAACACTTAAAATACCAGGTATTTAAATCCAACATCTTTAAAGAAACTGATCAATACCAAGGCCCTATTTTCCTTTTCATTCCATGTTATTCAATCCAAAATATTATGGAACTTGATAAGATTGCTTGTTTGAGTTTTATGTATATTAATGCCAAGTGCTGCTTACCAGTAATCAACTGAAATATTGAATAGAATTGTGTACGTGGTCTGAAATGTGACAACGCTATACCAGCTGAGGAAACAACTAGCTGCGCAAAGCATTGTTGGTCAAAACCTCCAGTCCTCACTCTTTGTTTTCAAAGTCATTTCTCACATGGTTTTTAGATAATTCACAGATAAAGTTTCACTCTGTTAAATAGTTTTGGATCTTTCTAGTACTCAAAATACAATGGATTAAATTTTCAATTTTCATAACTACAACGGACTATGACGGTTAGAAAATATATTTCTGTTCAGCTGGTAGCATGAACTGATAAGATGACAATTTCTATTAGAAATTGTTCGCAGTGCAGTGAGTTTTTGCTTTTAATTCCATTGCATTAAATCGAGGTTATTACACCTATTTTCATAATTACACGACCTAGAGCACGCCAGATGTCTGGGATTTTGGCTTCCGTCAATCAAAATAATTACTAACTCAGACTGTTGAAACTTTGATTGGCGGAAGCCAAAATCCCAGACTTTTGCAGTCGCCGCTCAATGTCTGGGTCGAGTAATTTTGAAAATAGGTGTAAATAAAAAGTCAAGACTGAATTTAAAGGATTTTTTCTGATTTCTACTACTACAACTCTTGCCAATTGACGAGTAGGACATTTGCTTGATGGCGTCATTTTACTACCACTACCAGAATACTTTGTCAAAATGCTTTCTTATTCAGATTTTTCTACTCTCCCGGAAATGAAGAGACAATTGGTAAAATTTGCCTGATAATAGAAGCCACTCAAAGCATTCTGGTCTTGGTAGCAAATTACGCCATCATGCAAATGGCCTATTCCAGTCGTCAGCACCAAGCCATGTAATACGTCCAGCATTACGATCTGAAATACTATATAATGTAGTAGATTGAACGCCATGAAACAATTACTGGCTATATATGTAGCGCTCAAAAGTAGCTAGTTTTATGAAAGATCGTAAGGGGTAATAGAGGTTTTGCGCAACCACGTGATGGCAGGCCTGTTGCGCGACAGAACAATAGGATCTCTTTCTCCTTAGGGATTGAATTCTTTCTCGTGTAAAACGATTTTATTGTTTCTGCCATGCAACATGGCTGCCGTGCAAAACCTCTATTGTTGCTTTTTTCACAACGTTCTGCTCCAATGATATACACTAGTCTTTACAAAATAGTGCAATTAGACAGAATACATCTTTTTCAAACGTTTTCAGTGGCTAATTGTTTGATATATTTAGGGATGCTTTTGTTTTGTGCACGGTTACGGTCGGAAAAAGTGAAAGAAAGATAGAACAATGGACTACATAACTATCTCATTCTATTAACTTTGGTATAGGAGGGAGAGGGAAAGAGAGAGATTTTGGATGGTATTGGACAATCAAGAATCCTTAATGGCTTCCCCTCTCAAAGCTGTTATGTTTCAGTATTTTCATTAATATTTTATTTATTTGTTATTTCTTTTAGAGAGAACTACAACTGTTTCTCCCAAGCCACCAACAACAACTGCACTTCCAACAACTCAAAAACCCACTACTAACACAAGACCTACTACAATACTCATAACAACTAAACCACCGACTACCAAACCACCACCGACTAAAAGAACGACTGTACTAGTCACAACTAAAAGGGCAACAACCTTCACTCATAACTCGACCACATCGCAGGAAACACCAACTACAACTAAATACGAGTCTTCACATGACCGCAATATCCAGACTTGTATGAAAGAAACGTGTTTTTGTGATGAGACATGGAAAACCGTTGTCATGGTGATACCACTGGTCTTCTTCATTCTCATTGTTGTTGTCGTTGTGGACCTCTTCTTTCGTTGCAGGTATGAGGAAATTACTTCAGTATTACTGGTTGTTTACCGCTTAACTTGAGAATTTGGAAATCATGGATTCTAAATAATTAGTAAACATTTTCACTATGTCACTATGTCTATTAAGAATTCCCCGTCGCAAGGAATATCGCATCTAGAGGGATAGCCATTTCCAATCCCTAAGGACAAAATGTACATCGTTACCATTTGAACGATCTGAAACAACCCGGTTTCCTACCAGAGCTTTCCAGTTAAATGGCAAACAACCAATATCACTCCATGTAAAAAACACCACTGCATTTTTACGTCGTCTTAAATCATCAAGTTGATATTTCATACGAATCACCAGTGAATCAAGCCGAATGCTCTGTGCACGAAAGAGGTTTTGAAAAGAATAAGCTAGATATTCAGTAACACTGTTGGTGACGTCACGTAAATAAGTTACCTGCAAGATTTCCTAGGGTTTGTTTATTTTTATAATCCCATCACAGATCCAGAAAGTCCTCAAAAAGTGGAACAAGTGAAAGGTACTTATTTGATTCATTTTGAGGATTGTGAATTCAACGTTAAACTGTCATTTTTACTATTAATTCACGTAATATGATAGCGTGTCTAACTGTCCTTTTAATCCTCTTTATAACAGTGTGGATGATGGAATAGTCATAAATCCAACATACGAACGGTAGGAAAACGGTGTTATGACCAAAGTTTTTCATTCGTATATTCATTTGATTATAAATACAGACTTACTAGCTCATTTATGAATTCAATCAATGAATAATTCACGTTTTAATTCATTCATTCTCACATCATGAATAATTAATGCAAGAGGAAACAAAATAAATCACTACCGTGACGGTGGTTTGGATATGTGATCCTAATCAGCATAAAACTTCACCAAATTTCGCTTTGATTTTCTCCTAGAATTATTCATGGTTTGAGATGCTATAGATCAAACACTTGAAAGAGTGTTTCATCCTCTATCCAAACACCTCGAAGTCGGCTTTTCAACCAACTTGTCGGTGTTTGGATTAAAAATAAATAAATAAAATAAAGTAAATAAATAGATAGATACTTTATTAAATATATACATTGCAGCCATTTGTTATAATTATAATTGTAAAATTATAACTATAACAATAAATATATATAAATATAAGTTAAAATTATATAGGATCACATAATAATATAAGTTGGAATTCTCTCTATGGACAAGGGTCTAAAACTATTTAAAGTTATTAGCTCTGCTGGACGATGCAATGATAAAACTGCTCTTTTAAATCTGTTTGTCTTACAACGTGGGACAGAAAACGTGCGTGCATGCCTGAAGTTATATTTTGCCGAATATACTGGCGGAAGAAGTTTCCTTAATTCGTGTTGACTGTTGTTCATAATATTATTGAATGTAGTCTGGCATACATTATCACGGTGGTCTGCAATTGTTGGCAGGACTAATAAGGAAAGCCCGTCACACTGTAACCCGTATATGGGCAAATAAAGCCCTACGCTGAACACACTCTAACTCATTTGAAAGATACTTTGGTAGTCTAACACAGACCTAATACATGCACAGTAGAAAAGGCATAGATCCTTTTGTGACACATTGGCTCTTTTGAGCTGAACAAGAAAGTATAATCTCTTAGCTGCCTTCCTAATGACCTCTGTAATATGCTCATTCCATGTTAGGTCGCTTGAAATGGTGAGCCATAGTAGCTTCACACTGTCGACTACTCTAATATTTGCTCCTCCAATAACAACAGGAGAAAATTCTTGCTCTACTATGATGAAAGAAATGCGGATGATACACCCTTTTCCGTGTTTGATCTATTGCTTCATTTATACATTCATCATCCATCCATCCATCTATCCATCTATCCTTCCTTCCTCCCTCCCTTCTCTCCATCCTTCTTTGCATCCTTCCTCCTGCCCATCCTTCCTTCTTCTATACTTCCTATCATCCTTCCTTTTCTCCTCCCTCCCTCCCTTCCTCCTGTTTTCTTTTTTTTGTGTCCGTTTTCACTAATTAACTTTCTCTTTAATTTGTTTATTGATTATTATTATTACCAATATACGCGGCCAAACAGAAAACTGCCCTCTTGTAAACAGGCGCTCAGCGGGCCGAAAATGACTCTAGCGGGCTGATAATGACATTATTGGCCCACTGCCGATTGGTTTTTGGTTAATCATCCAATGGATTTTAGCCACTTATAGTTTGGCCTTGTTTATTGATAATAATGATAATAAAATGACTTTTGTCGG
>WUAP02151033.1:0-10917 GCA_015163945.2 Stichodactyla helianthus
TTAGACACGATAGTATCATAGTTAAGACACAAACGACCAACCAGAAGTAATAAAAGGATTTTGCTAAGTGCCCTCAGCGCCACTACATGTGATAGAAGCGACTTCTTAACCATGGCCGCCATCTTGCTCTGTATCCTAGTGTGAGACAGGTGTTGCTCAATGTGATTTCTCAAGAAGACAGTGCCTTATTCACGAGAGCGGCGCGAATTAGCTCTATAATATTAAGATGAAAGAGCAGGAAGAACAACACATTTTTAAGTCTCTAAGAAAAAATGGCTATCCGTGGAAATTTCTGAAAGAAGTAAAGAGGAAAACTGGACAGACTCGTGGAGGACGAACTGATTGCAGTACAGGGAACACAGGATGGGAAGTCAATTCTAATAAGGAACTAATAACTCTACCTTACATCGAAGGCACCACTGAATGTTTAAAAAGAATTTTAGAAAGTTTTGACTTTAAAGTAGCCTTGAAACCTTCCTCGACATTAAAGAACCACCTCATGAAACCAAAAGACCGTGTCCCAGTGTCAAAAGAAACCGGGATTGTTTACAGCATCCCATGTAATGACTGTAATGTCCATTACCTAGGACAGACGGGCCCTGGAAACTAGAAAAAAGGAGCATATGAGGAGTATATAGTACTTGCAAACAGAAAAGTCAGCTTTGGCCGAGAATGTTTATCACATGGATCATGGTGTAGCCTTTGAAAGAATGGAAGTGTTATGTAGAGAAAGAAGATGGGCGCAACGCAAATAGCATGGATGACCGAGAAGAATAAAGGAAATGCTATTGCTAACAGGAACAATGGACGAACCTTGCCAGAAGTCTATAAAACTTTGATATAAGATTTAACTCTTTGCTATTAGTTATGTATTTTACCGTTTTATATTTTTTGACATAATATTCATGACAATTTTAGTTTATAATGCTATTGTCTTATAGTAGTGTATTTTATCTCATTGTCTTTGCAAATACTTCACGTACGTATTTATTTTAGTCATTTGTTATTTTAACCTATTGTTTTGTAAATTTTATCTCACTATATATATTTTAATTTTGTTCTATTCAGATTACCCTGATGAAGGACGACCGTCCGAAAGCTTGGGCATTTTTAGTTAAATGAATTCTACATTTTGCTAGTGATACATAAATTATTCAAGACCAAAAATATTATCTCGTCCCACCAGGTACTATAGACCTTTAGTGATCCTCCCTCCTGCTCTTATAAATAGTAATTAATTCCTTGTGATTCCCCACGGCACGGGCGGCTTAGCAGTAAAACGTTCGCCTCCCACCACTGTGAGTCCAACGGGTCGGGTCACTGGTTCGAGCCCTGAAGATGCCACATGTGAGTAGAGTTTGTTAGATGTGTTGTTCTCTCCCTTGCCACGACGGTTCTTCTCTGTGTTCTCCGGTTTTCCTTCCTCCGTAAACATCAACATGCGAACTGAGAGTTGTATGCTTAAAACATTTAATGTAGGGGTAGTGTGTGTGAGTGAGTGCCCCCAATTAGTGCGAATAGCGCTAGAATGACTAGGCAGGCACTTAAATAAAGAGATTTATTTTTTATCTTATTTTATACTACCTGTTGTTGTTTGTCTGATTAATTTTCCCGCGTTCTTGGCAAAACCTTGGACCCCTCCCCCTGGCAAATAACCGGTCCCTAATGAAAAATGGGCAATAGACCTTTTGCACTAATCACGTGACCAGACCACCCTTAAATCAAGATTCAGTGTCAAAATGAACTCTAGAAATGGAAAGGGCATGGATGGCAAGCTCCTGCAGTCCAGTGATTTTCCATACAAACTCTTAGAAAAACTCATTAGACTTTGTATTCCGTGCTATTTCTCCTGTGTCAAAAATTTTGAGCTGAAACCTCACCTTCTTACTATTATCGAGATGCTATTTCCATTTCTGGAGTTCATTTTGACAATGGTGTTGATTTAAGGGGGTTGTGGTCACGCGATCTGTTGGTGCTTATCTGAATTCCATACTGCGCCTTAGCTTCTGCAGGATGCCCCGAGTATTTTAATTCTCTGAAGATTCTTCGATCATGCACTTAAATCAGACAAGTATATTCAATGAATATTTACAGTAATTAATGAAAACTTTTAAGTCTTCGTACGTTCAGGCAAGTGGGAAAGTTTTTCTCCCATAATGCAGTTTAAATTCCGAGCTTTCTTAGCGCACGCGCGCGTTGATTTGCATAGTCCATCGTTAGTGAGAGAAGCTTTTGTTCTTCCTCTCCTTAATTCTCAATTATGAGTTTGCACGTAATGGTATGACTTGATAACTAAACGATAATGTAAATAATTTGAAAAATTCTTTAATTTGTAAGCTAATTAATAGGTAACCCAGACAGCTAGCTAGAACCCGTCTTCATAGATTCAGAAATGGCACCCGATTTCAAATACAGTCAATCCATTCACCACTTTCACGTTCCTATAATACTTTGCGTTTTGGAGGCAACTGGAAAGAAAAACTGTTCAAAAATTCAAAACTTTTCATACAGATGTTGAGTATATTTGCTATTATCATTGAAAAATCGAATATCAGTTTAATCAGAGTTAATTCCACACGAACATGAGAATCAAAAGTTTGGTGTTACAGACAATGTATGGATTTACGAAAAGACGACATTTAATCATAAACCTGTTCAGATTTCTTTCTTTCTGGTTTTTGATAATTCTGATAAACCTGTAAGTGTTTTTAGCTGGTTTTTCTTTAATTCTAATTAATCATCATTGTGATATTTACGATTTTATCTCGTTCTGCCCCCCAAAAAACGCAAAGCGTTATGGAGATGTTAAAGCGGTGAATGACCACTAAGGCATGGTTCACACTAGCGACATAAACATAAGCGCAAGCAACATACGCAGACTCAGTACTGTACATATCACCAAGGTGTGAGAAAAGACAGACACCGCTAATGAGCAGTACCCTACTGAGTCTGCGTATGTTGCTTGCGCTTATGCTTGCGTCACTAGTGTGAACCAGGCTTTATCTAGCGTTAATAGCGGTTATTACGGATGCATGCAAATGAGATGCAAATGAGCCATTATGTATTGTATTGACCCGACAGCCTCACTTGAATGATTATTAAAAGAAAAGATTATCCCATGGCGGGTTCAGCTGTATTAATAGCTATTGGTGAAAGGTAGAATCTACAGAGAACTCAGTTGATGTAATGTATTCATAAAATCTATGGTGATCTATTGTCGTTCTATCCATTATATAGTATGTGTTGTTCATTGTATTTCTATGAATATATTACATCAATTGCATGCTCTTTAGACTCTCCCATTGGTGAAAACGATTCTGGGATGGAACCATCGCCTGTTCTTAAATGAGGCCTGATGACGAGATACGGGAATGATTTGTAATATAGATTGAAATCTAAGGACAGCTAGGAAGGTGCCCCTACTATTATGTGCCCCTTTCACTCACAAATACTACAGGTGCGACTTCCCCCTGGATCCGCCCCTGCCTTACATGGCATTCAAATCAGATTTGTACAGTATAATAGCCAATGAAAGAAAATCTGTAACACAGAGAAAGAAGATACTGACGTAACGAGCTTTCGCCAAGTTCTCCCACGAAGGGCGAAAGCTCGAAACATCAGTAAACGAGTTAATAAGTTAATAAGTTAATTAGCATCTTTTTCTTGAACGTTTTACTGTTAAATTATGTTTCATCTTTTAGTAGTTTGTAATCCATAATGGTAAATAGCTAAATACGACACCACCTTTGAGTGAGGACCTGCGCTGGTGAATTGTCTGGCTCAGATTTTTAGAGATTTCACTGAGATCGCAAACCGACAACCTTTTTTGAAATAGGCGTCTATATCAGTTTACTCTATTTGCAGCTCGAGACTGGATGCAGGTTCACTGACAAGCAACAGACGACAAAATTGAAAAACTAAACTTTGATGACCGAAAGAAAGATTTACTGACCACCAACCTTTTAGAGATATTTCATTCAGGGATGTAAAATGAAATCGATGAAACCAAATAATTTTCGAGAACCAAATATTAAAGATAATTCGATAGTTTGTAATTAATATACAGATAAAGGAGAAAAGGGGAACCTCTGGCTATCCTAATTTAACATCACAGCTGAATAACTGCATAACCAATTTCTTTCAGTTTTGAGCAAAAAATTTCCCCCTGTCCTTACTTGAGTAATATCCATATTTTAGGATCATGAATATTTACATTAGTAGCACCATACCATACTACCAACCATTCGAGTATTCCAATTGGGGTGTTCTTGGTTGGTTGTGTCAGGCAAAATCACGGTAATACTATTAATCGACATATTAACATAAGACGTACATCAGTACATCGATAAAAGCATATTCATGTACACTAAAAGTCACGCTTGGTCTCAGCAGGTTGGCTCCAGGTGCTGAATGCAGTGTCTGCAAATATAAACTACTATTCGGTTTATTCCTTACTGAGTCCTTACTATTTGATCGTGTTAGAGATTCCAGGTAATTTCTGTCTTTCTTGTTTTATAGTTACTCTGATTAGTACTGTCAGAAGCCGATTCTTTTAAGATCACAACAATTGATTTTTGTTCTTTGTATTATGTAAATTTGAGTGGCAGTGGTCCATCACCTGTTTCTCAATGTCATCTGCATTGACGGCGGGTACTCTGTAACTCTCCGGTGAAATGACTAAATGCTCGTGAATGTCACTGTATTGCCACTGTACCGTAATCGTAAAGGTTGTACCTAATCGTAGCTGAGCTTGGTTGTATAAAATCTTAGTTCATATCATTTCATAGATTCTAATCCGCTTCAGAGTGAGAGAGACATCACGTGTAAACATAAAACAAGAAGCGATTTCCAAAAAAATAAGATAGAGAAAACTGCGTTAGATTTATACTACTTGTGTCGCAAAAAGTTAGTTTTTATCGCGGTTTTCAGTAAAGTTCAAAATGTCGTCTGCCAAGTCATTGGTTGCCATAAAGGAAAAGTCTTGGTGTGGTGCATATTGAGATGAATCAAGACATTGAACACTACAAAAACTAAGTAGCACTGAAAACAAATATAAGATTCAAAACTGAATAGTATAAATAATAATTAAATAAGGAACGGTCTAACAAACAAACAGATTATTTACTTCATACAGTGATTAGTAAACTAACTACCACGTACCTGTGCTGGCCTTCTTGTGTTCGTCCTCCGCTCAAAACTACCACAACTACCGCTACTACTTGACTGCTACCACTTCTACTATTCCACTTCCACTACCAATACCAAAAACAAATTAGTATAAGCGACTATTTATCAATTTCTCGTTTTTTCATGTGTGTTTAACAAAAATATTCAATTTAAGGATTATATATTTTAGCATTTTTGACAAGGGAGAACACCAAAAGAAATAAATAAATAAAAACAAAAGTAAAAGTAAACGTAAAAAATAAAAATAAAAATAAAAATAAAAATAAAGTAAAACTAAAAATATATTTGTGACAAAACCCAGGGGAGACTGGTACAGGTCAGGTCACGTGACCTTCAAGTCAATGGCAACGTGTTCTCTAATAAATTCCGCTCTATATTCAACCAGGTTAGTCGACTCACAGAGAAAGGTAAAATCTCCCTTATACTTAACTGATTTCAATTCTGTTTTTTGTAATACGTTAGAAGAAGAAATCATCTTGATATCTGTTTTGTTATTTTATCCAAAACTTGCCACTTAAATTGGTAATCGTCGGTTGGATTTTTGTGAATATTTTGGCTGCTTTTGTGTTTTCGTTTCGTTATGTCGTATACCCTGTCAGTCTGGTTGATTGGGCAACTTCTCTTGTTGCAAAACATACCAAGATGGTTCTGCTTTTACACAACATTACAATATTCAACTATGTATATCATTCTGTATTTAACTAACATAGATATTTCAACATTATATCAAACTCGTCACAAAAAAGGGAAGTTTGCTTCGCCAACTGAAACCGGCGCTGTGAAATCGATATTAACTCCTCATCCATGACAAGACATCAGGGAAACCAAGTTGTGCAACGTTTCACTATGAATACGAGTTTTTGTACTAAAGTAGATAACGACTTCCAAAAATATATTCCCATCCTCACTAAGGAAAATAAAATCTACTTGCCAAGCTTCATTAATGAGAATAGTCTAAGTTTTTCAGAACGATAGTCCGTGTTTTGAGCAAGCATTGCTGACCAGCTCAAGTGTCGGGGCTTAATTCGACTCATTTTGTCTACTGAAATATCAAAAATTCCAGCTATTTTGTTGCCATCTCTGTGTGGCATTTTACTTTTAAATTACCTAAAAATCTTTCAATAACTAACAGAATATAAATTGGAGCTTTGAATTAATCGCAAAAATTGTTTTAAATGCCATTGCCGTGACAATATTCCTCAGTATGAACTGCCTGTTCTGGGATTTAGTCATGACGTTGCTCACGTATAGTACTGAAACTGAATTGCTGGATGACTAAAGAAGGTTTAACAAGCAAAATGATTTCTCGTATCATCAAAATCAAACATGGACAACTTGATTTGAACAAAATTTAAGGTTAATTCGGGGAAAGAAGACTAAAGAATAACGAAAAAGAAAGTTTAGAATCGGCGGCAGAGGCTGATTTGAAATAATGATTTTATAGTAAATAGCCGTATTAAGAATAAAGCCCCGAAATTTTATTTTTTCAGTGTGGTCTTTGGATTTTTAAAGAAATTGAATGTATTAGTATATTGAGCTGATATGATCGTAACACTGAATTCATCGACCAGTATTTGGCCCGCAAGAACTCTTCTTTGGTTCATGGAAAACATAAGATTCGTAACTTTAATGGAAATTTAGCTGTCTTTTTCCATTTTACAGGTGATATCGGGCTACGCGATGCTTCGTTCGATGAAGTTGAAGTCTCTGAACCCTCACATCTCGTGTGTACTGTGTGGAGGATATCTGGTGGACGCTACTACCATCATTGAGTGTTTACACTCCTGTAAGTGCTCTGGGGAAAATCCCTCGCCATTTGGACCTCTAAACAGCAAAAATATGCACTAAACTACTAATAGTACGACGTAGAAAAGTTTTGAGAGAAGACAGTTTTAGTGTCAGGGTACGAAACCCCGGCAATGTGTACACTACTTTGAGATAAATTCAATGCTAGGTAGTCATGCACAGCACATGTAAACAATCAGAGAAATCTTTGCAACAGTTTAGCCGTCCTCATTATCGCCAGATAAAACCACAAGAAAGTCATACTTCTGTTTTTCTCTAATTATAAGTCGTAAAAAGGTTAGGCGTACAAGCAGTATATTGTATAGCTTATTGAAAATGGCCTGGTTTGAAAGCAATTCTTCATTAGTCAGTCAACACCATACGACGAATACCAAAATCTATGGTACGAACATTTTTTTAAAAAAATTACAGACTGAGCTTACGGATGCTCAGAAGTCAACTGAGATCGCTTTTTACGTGAAATAGAAGCTATCAAGTTCCTGAAGTGTTTTTGCGATTATAACCATGATATATATATGCATGTGCTCGATGTTCGTCGTCTATTTTTAGACGGGAATCGTTTGTACAGAAATAATCGCTGGTAGAAACGCATTAACTTGAAGAGCGAAGTTGTACTTCGTAGGTGAAATTCAGCTCATGGAGATTTTACTATGCATATTTCGATTTATTTTTTTACTGAATTCTTCTTCTTCTTTGCCTGTCAAAAATGATTTTTACTCTATGAAAGAGTGCTGTTTTATTTCCTGCAATAAAATATATTCTGGGTTATGTTTATGGCTATATTCTGACAGTATTGAAGTCGCTGTTTACATACAAATGTGGACTAGTAGAAATATGTTTATGTACTCATTTATATACAGTCGTATTTCTTTGCGTTTACGGAAATCTTTTCAAGTTATTGTTAGTGTCTGGTAATCTGGTTTTTCACGAAATTCGGGTTAAGAATTCAACAAGATCACAGAACTGTCGAATGAAGTTTCAGGTTGTGTGTTCGTTAAGTAATCCGTCATCTCAAGCGTTTGTCAAACCCTTCGGCTTAAGGAGTACCATAACACCAAACTGACGGGAAACAAATTGCCGAATTTTACCAAGGTTGAGCAGAAGAAAATCGGCAAAGGCTGTAAACCACTGAGTCTGGGGGCTAGAGATTCTAGTTTACTCGATTAAATGAAAGAAAAGAAATAAAAAATGAGATATCGAAAGGTAGAGCAACGAAAACATGAACGAAAGGAAGATAAAAACAAAGGTATTTTATTGACTGTCGAAAGCACAACTCTAGTACATCTCTTGTACAGCTTTTAAATTGTATTTCGTATTATTCTAGTCTGCAGAAGCTGCATTATTCGTTGGCTTGAGAGAAGGACCTTTCATTGTCCCGTATGTGAAACAGAAATACACAAGACAAGGCCATTCCTTAACATAAGGTGAGTATATTACGACTGTTAACGTGGTACTGTAATTAACCGTGCTGAAGTATCTCACTGACAAAACTTGACATTTCTCGTGTGTTGACAGGCCTGATCGTGTTCTGCAGGATATTGTATACAAGCTTGTCCCAGGCTTGTACCACGGTAAGTGATTTCACATGGCATCTCAGATACGATTTAAATGAATTTTATTATTCCAAGCTTTTTTGTTTGTTCATTCATTTTTTTGTTTGTTTATTCCTTTTTCATTCACTTATTTTTGCTTGTTTGTTCTCGTTGTTCCTTCGTTCGTTCGTTTGTTTGTTCGTATTTTATTTGATATTTGACATGTTCGTGCGCTGCCAACTTTTTGTTTGTTTGCTGACTGATTTTGTTCGTATTTCAGACGAAGTTCTTCGTCGCAAAAATTTTGAGGCAGAATTTGAAAAAGTAGAGAAAGGTAACTGTTAGGCCTCGTTCAGACGAACTTCAAAACAAAGCAGCTAGGAGTCCTTGGCACAAAGGACGGGTTTTTGTTTTTTCTCAGGGGATGAAGTGGGGGACATGAACTGAAACAAAAAAGTTAACCCCCTACTTTTTTCTAAAAAGATCCTTTTTCACATTAGACCCGTCGATCTTTCTCTTGCAAGTTTTTGGTTTATGCATTCCATGTATGAAACGATGGATCTAATGCCAACAACAGCAACAACAACACTAATGTAACAACAGCAACAACAGCAGCTGTACTTTCATAGAAAACTTGTTATTTGATCCCTTTGTCAGAACGCAGAGGAGAAGTCTTTGAGCAAGAGACAAACGAAGAGCAGAATAACCAAAAGAAAGGCCTAGGTGGTGATTTGATAGACGATCCTGTGTGTATCACACTTGAGTATTTCGGGTAAGAAATTCGTGTTAGCACTTCCTTCACAAAGGCTGTCGAACTGAAACGACCGAGGATAACGTGCTTAACTGCACCTTTCACAGTCTTGCCATTTTTTTGAATTTATTTCTGGGTTTACCAGTTTCGGGTCCCATATAAAAATTGTAAAAAAGATAAACGTCAAATAACGTTTCAGTTTGGATTTGTTTATGAACACTCAGAACCCTTAACATGTCATTTTGTGTCCAATCAAATCCTTTCTTGAATTAGCTTTGGTAATGCATCCGGCAGCCTTAGTGTTTACCACAACGTCCTCAGAGTGGACCGTGTGTAGCGTACAATTTTCAAATTCTTCACTCTTGATTATACTGAGAAAAAGAAACGAAACGAAACAAAAAGGAAAGGAAAGGAAAGGAAAGAAAACTAGAATATAGTTGTAGTGGTGGATGGGTGGTGGTAGTGGTGTATAAATCGTAATAATGTTCTGTATATTTGTTAAAAAGGCGCAAGAGAAACAGAAATGAAAAACCGGTAAGCATAACTCAAAACATTTGGTCAATTGAAAGTTATGTTAAAAGAAAGAAACTTGACGAACAAAATGGGACTAGAGTCTACAGAGCACGCAATTGATGTAATATATTCATAGAAATACAATGAACAACACATAATACAATGGATAGAACCACAATAGACCACAATAGATTTTATGAATATATTACATCAACTGAGTACTCTGTAGATTTTTCCAGGACCTCCCATTACAAGGGATATTGTATGGAGTCAAAAATCATAAATTTTAATTACCTTTCCATATATGTTCCTATAAAAAATCAGAATATTTTTCTTTACTTTTTATGTTAAAATTAAATTAGCTTAGCATTTTAACCAAATACTGATTAAATATTATATAGACATAAGTGAGATACTAGAAAATAAACCATTCGTAAACATGATACGAAACCTACATCCGGGAACCCAGCGAGATATTTTCCATATCCTCAAAGATATCGATGACGCCATTTCCGTCTTTTGCAATACTGCCAAACAAGCCGGTTGAAAAATGACGAGCCAAAAAAGTCTTTGAATAAAGTTAAAAATTTGAAGATATGAAAGAGAAAACTTTCTACGATGTAAAAATATGCAGTTAGTTGCTTATAAAGTCAAGAAGAGAGGAAAACCAAGTAGAATCCCATAAAAGTGATCCAAAGAGGAGCAGTTTTGCAGAGTTTCAAAGGACGGCGTGTTGTTGTGATTATCGTCAGCAAATTATGATTTTTTGTTTATATAATGAAAAGAAAATTACACGGTGTCTTAAAAATATGAAGTTTATCTTCGAGTGGTGACACGTGAAATATTGTTTTCACCACTCGAAGATAAACTTCATATCTTCTCGAGACGCCTTGTAATTTCCTCTGCTTTTTTATTCTATTTGTATATATAGATCTTCCCAACACGTTTTCTCCACTGTTCATCAAAGCTGCCCGTAACTGTGCTCAAGAAGTTTGTCGCCATGAAATTTGGCATTCCACATGGCACACATTTCGTAAGTTTTCTATCTAGTTTTGTAAATTCCCCAAAGAAAGTGAAAATTGTGTTTCATGTCAGTTGAGACCCGATTGAAGGTTTAACTGATTGCCT
>WUAP02151044.1:0-10917 GCA_015163945.2 Stichodactyla helianthus
ACCATGAACCATCCATTTCTTTTTCATAGGTAGCCAGCCAATCAGAGCGCGCGTTATATCTTAGCTATGTTATAAAGCTTTATATACTGTTCGTTAAATAGAGGATATTACATGGGCGGGCGGAGATACGACTTTTATCTTTGAGTGTTGATATCTGTCACGAGTGAGCGTAGCGAACGAGTTAGAGATATTTAACACGAGAAGATAAAATTTGTATCTCCAAGCGCCCATGTAATGTTCTGTTTATTATATGAAGTTCTCATTGCAAATCAAAAGAAGGCTATTTTCGGGCACTTCATTCCGGCTTCGTTATTGTAAATGACAATGGAAACTCCTTTTCCATCTTAGAGTAATTTTTTTTTTTTTTTCGCAAGTTTTGAGTCAAAAACAACAAACATACACACCACGACTCGCATAACCATTCAGGTCATGTTTCTAACGGCGCGAAAATACTGACAGCTGATTAGTCCAACTTGCACACGTGTTGATAAAAATGATATCACCACTGGGGGGATTGGGGATATCCTTTTTATCGTTTTCCTATCAGTCGGTATAACACTATATTTTATATAATAACATTCCATATATCACAGGGTTGGTATGATGGTGTGTACTACCTGTTAGCTATTGGTGCTGACCAAACGATCGGGGATAACTGTGGCAGACTTCCTCTGCATGCTGCTACTTACTACAGTAATGAAAAGTGAGTAAAGCTATCTTTGAACACTAGAACTAGCTTGTAGTTTCTTATAGTCCTTAGGTTTTGTTAGAATTATGTTTTTACGAAACTTTAATTTCGTAAAGCGCTCAAGACAAGTAGTAGAATAGACCAAATCCACTTGGGCGTAATGTTTTCCATTTCAGACCACGTGTTATTCCCTTGAAAATACGATTCTTTGTTTGAGGCTCATCCCTATTAACGTCTCAAGAGAGTACCAAGAAACAAAGAATCGTTTTCTCAAGGGAATCTAAAATGGGTAAACATTATGCCCAAGATGATTTGGGCCCTGTTTACGTGGGAGCGAGCCAGCCCGGTGAGCGGGTTGGCCCGCTTTGCCGAGATCTCGGGTTCAGTCCACATTCTTTGTAAAAATTCCATTGCGTTTATATGGGAAGGCGGGCTGGCTCGCTTACCGAGATCTCGGTTGGAAGACGCAAGCGGGCTGGAAAATTCTCTTATAAACGAGTCAGCCTGGTAAACCGGGCTGAAAATGTTTCTACTGCGCATGCGAAATAATCGTTGACCAATCACACGACTGATTTCTTCCCGGTAAGCGGGCTTAATTTTCTCATATAAACGCCAACAAAACTTCATCTCGGCAAAGCGGGCCAGCCCGCTTACCGGGTTGGCTCTATTGCGCTATATAAATAAAATAGGTGTAGGTTTTTAACTTGTTTCCCTTATCACGTGATGACTAAAAATGGACGCATTTTTGTTTTCAGTACAATTTTATTTTCCATTTGGTGGCCACGGGGATTAATTGTTTCAACTAACAAAATATTGTTTTGGATTTGCAGAACCGTTGAAATCCTTCTAAAACATCTTTCTCGTGATTTGATAAACACCCCAGACTGTGAGGTACGACATGATTACCACATGTTTTTATACCTATTTGAAAAAAGGTTGTCGCAGCCGAAGGCGATAGGCAATAAGGGATAGGAGATAGGACATTCCATGATCCAAGAATAGCTGAAATAACTTGTCTTTCTACTTCTTATTCTTGAGATATTCAATGTTGTTTTGTAGTCGACGAAACCATTTTAAAGGCCTCGATTATTTATGTTTACTTGTATGCCCATAATTCCTTTCAGTCTTGGAATGACCTATCGCCTATTGCCTATCCCCTATCACCTATCGCCTATTGCCTATCTCCTATCACCTATTGCCTATCTCCTATCTCCTATCACCAATTGCCTATCTCCTATCGCCTATCTCCTATCGCCTATCTCCTATCGCCTATTGCCTATCTCCTATCGCCTATCGCCTATTGCCTATCGCCTATCGCCCATCGCCTATCGCCTATCGCCTATTGCTTATCTCCTATCACCTATTGCCTATCTCCTATCGCCTATTGCTTATCTCCTATCGCCTATTGCCTATCTCCTATCGCCTATTGCCTATCTCCTATCGCCTATTGCATATCTCCTATCACCTATTGCCTATCTCCTATCGCGTATTGCCTATCTCTATCGCCTATTGCCTATCGCCTTTCTCCTTTTGCTCCGCCAACCTTATTTGAAATAAGTGTATACCGGTCATTATTTATTGCCTGGGGAAGAAATGGTTAGGATAGTAAAATACAGGGAAAAAGGTCTATTACCGTCGAAAGTATCTCCCCGAGAACAGTCAGGACTAAAACATGTTCTGTCGCGACATCAAACTTCAAAGTTTCTGCCGCCTTTTTTCCTCATTTCTACGCTTTTTCCGAACAGTTGCTGCCCATGTTGAAAAACTCCTCATGGATTGGCACTCTCGGAAGATATGGGGAATCAACTAGAAACTCGCTAAATTGCATTCATTTAGAGAATCGTTCTTTAGAAGGCGGGAGGAACTTTGAAGATTGACGGGCTAAAACTTTGAATTTTCATGGCACGATAGAACATCTTTCCATTTTCCCGCCTTTTTAGTTTCGGTCCCGTAACAACGCGCCCCTTCTCGGAGCTCGATTTTTGTGGTTGCTCAGTACTTTTTACTTAGAATTGAAATGTTTCGTTATTAGGGAATGAGTGCGCTTCACTGGGCTGCCTTTCATGGGCGGGCCGACCTTGTCAAGATATTAGTAGAGAATGATGCTGAAGTTATAGCTCGCGACAACGAGGGAAAGACGCCGCTACATTGGGCTGCTCAGGTTAGGAATGCCGGGCTCGACTTCATTCCTCTCTTTTTATCTCCGATTCTTTTTATCAAATTTAATTTAATTTTACAGTTACGATTACACACACTAAAGAAAAGAGGGAGGGGGGAGCACGAATTTACAAAGAGGGTAGAAGTGAAAATTAAAGGAACATTAGAGTAAAAATTAACCTCTTCCCCTGAACTCGGTATTTTTTTCCGTTAGAGCATACGCCGAGTGTCGTCACCAGATACGTGACAGGTTGCTTGATAACATGCAAATAAGTTGATTATATCATGTGCACATGTTTACAGTATATTTATGAGTGTATATTATGTGTGCACATGTTTACAGTATATTTATGAGTGTGCCTTATCAATCAGGCTTTTGGTCTGCACTGGGCTTTAATCAACATTGCAGTCATGTTTATTCCCAAGAGAATGAAAACTTTTGTTCTTCCCCGCGTGAACTCGTTCTGAAGTGTTTGAATGCGAGGCCACGCGGGGGAAATGTATTGTTTCAACCAACATGGCCGCCGTGTGATTAAAGCCCATTTGACTAAACAATCGATCCTTGATTCTCAAGAGAGTAAAATTATACTGTTTTGTCCTCCAGACTCAACTGCAGCGGAAATTGCTGCAAGGAGTCTATTCCCTATTGTCCATCCGTTTATGCATCCTTTCCAATCCATCTTTTTATTTGTTCGTCTTAATTATCCCCATATCATGGATCTATCCACCAATTAGTCAATCATTACTCAGAGAATAATTAGTAATGTAATAGCTATATTCCGCGTTGAGAACACGACACACCCATCCATCATCATCTTGATCGGTGTAATACACTTTTTTTAGGACACAATCACTCACTTATTAATATTTCTTCTGATTTGATTAACTTACTGATCGTTGGTGCACTCCAAAAGCCTAAATTTGCTTTTTTATAGAGATATCTTTTTTATCTTCCAAACACAAAAATTGTCCCTTTCATTATTGTCAGGGGTTGTTACCATGACGATACAAAAGCGCGGCTCCTGTAATCTACCCTTGTTTATTGGCTACTATTGGCAACCAATTGTAATTATTGTGAAAATCAATCGGTTTTTTATACATAAAGCCTGTAGATTCGCTTAGTAATTTGTATTTCGCTAGTAATTTGTATTGAACAAACCATCGCGATCACAATGGGTGGCTGTTCATCTGTGTTGTGCCTTTCACAATATTCCCAGTTTATAGTCATCAATGAACACCAAAAAAATATAAAAAATGAACAGCAAACGAGCACGGAAAAGTTGAAGAATGACAGCGTTCAGTCAGCAAACCCGAAAAACAGAAATACTGCGTCTTCGCTGTCGGTGGAAGAACACAATAAAATCAAACAAGAAATAAGGGACATGAAAAACTGCTGGCGAATGAGTATGCCAGAAAAATCCTCGTTATCCAAAAGGGCTTGGCGCGTAAGCCATGGAGACAAGATGAAAAAGGAAGGGACCATCGTATTTTCACTTTGAAGAGATTTTCCAACAGATTTGAAACAAAAATTGATTTTCCACTTGTAACAGAAGTAATTGCGTTTGGTGTATATACATAGATACAGTCAATGTCATTAACAATGTCCATCGACTTTCTTGGTGTTGCAAGCTTCTTTGTATTCTGGGTTAGGGGTATTGTTTAGCTCAAAATTCATTGTCTTTGGCTATTGCTTTATTGTCCCCATGCCTCAGGTGCCCTGCAACACCAAGAAAGAGCCGAAAAAAAGACATTTAGACTACAAGAAATATCACGTGTTATCTATAAAACTCGCTCTAAATGCTTGTTAAACGAAATTATTGTGTACATAGAATTTTTATTTATTCTTCCCTGTTAACTGTAAACAATCTAACCTTCTCCATTACTAACCACCTCTCATGATGGTACACTGACCACCCTCAGTGTCTACACCTCATTACTAACCACCTCTCATGATTGTACACTGACCATCCTCAGTGTCCAAACCTCATTACTAACCATCTCTCATGATTGTACACTGACCATCCTCAGTGTCCACACCTCATTACTAACCATCTTTCATGATGGTACACTGACCATCCTCAGTGTCTACACCTCATTACTAACCATCTCTCATGATTGTACACTGACCATCCTGAGTGTCCACACCTCATTACTAACCATCTTTCATGATGGTAAACCATAACCATCATCAGTGTCTACCTTATTGCTTTCATTATAGACAGCAAATTTATTGTAAACATTAGGTAGGAAATATTTATATAAATAATAAAGAAAATTAACCTGGGATAAAGCACAGGTTACTTAGATATAGCAGAGCTAATCGAGTTAGGTAGCCAAATAAATTAAATACAAAGCAGATTTCGTAAGACCTTGAAAAGCTCGCGGCACGATCGATGCGAACGTAAGCGAGCCTTGCCGCGAATGTGGTGTTTTCTATAATTTTGAGCCGTACCTTGCCGTGCCTTGCCGTGCCTTGCCGTGCCTTGCCGTCCCTTGCCGTCCCTTGCCGTCCCTTGCCGTGCCTTGCCGTACCTTGACCGTGTCATGACCGTGTTCGTGCAGCGAGCTTTTCATTCATACGAAATCTGTTCTACCTTAGTGTCCACACCTGATTGGCGTTCACTCGGTCTATTGAAATTATTGAAATTATCTTACGAATTTTTTTTTTTTACTAATTACATTCAGTAAGCTGTGATAGTCTGATAACTAGAAATTCGTATTGTTTTCATGTAGTTATCAATCTCGGGATTCATTAGAGCTGATTTCGTATGAGTATGGGAAACGGTAATGTAAATAGTCCTCAACCATGACGACGTTTTATACCTACATTCCCAGGAATCCCTTTCGGTAGGTTTTTTTGTTATGCTAATTTTCACTATTGTCTTGGTATTCTCAAAGGAGTTTTAACATTTGAATGTGAAAAGAGATTTCGGAAAGGATTGTGGTAGTTTAGGTATGAAACGTCGTAAGGGTTAAGGTCTATTCGTAGCCTTACCGTAGCTATTCCGTATTTTACTTTAATCGTAACTACGCTTTGTGATTGGGTGATTCGCGCGAAAACAATGAGAAACCATTTCAGCGTTGCATCATACTATACCGTGTACGTGTTGTAAGTCAGTACCGTACGTTCCCCACTCATAATGTACATGGTTTGTGTTTCAGAATGGAAGTGTAGAATGTTGTCGCACCATCTTGAACACTCTACCGGGTCAACATCTGTTGAATGGTAAAGATTTCTCGGGAAAGACTCCCCTACATTTTGCCGCTGCCGCCGGACACCTCGATGCGTTGCAAGAATTGATCAGCGAAAAGTTTGCAAATATAGGGCTAGGTGATAGTGAAGAAAGGTGAGGGCACGCCTTACTTGCCTTTTTCCTGGCAAACGAGGCACATCTCTGGTCTAGTTTGTTATAAAATCACTAGACAAAAATGTTTTGTAAAATTTTGTATGACGGTAACAGTTATTGGCGATAGCCGTTGACCAATCACAGAGCACGAGATTACTGCTCATCAAACGCAAATGCTCGATCACGGGACCATCGCGCTCGCGCCCCATCATGGTCACGGAACCATAACGGTCACGGCATTATCATGGTCACGGTACTATCACAGTCACGGCACCATCAAGGTCACGGAACCATCACGGTCACGGCATTATCATGGTCACGGCACCATTAAGGTCACGGCACGGTCAGGTCAAGACACGAATAAAAAATCATTTATTTTAAGATCGAAAGCATACAAGAAAAAGTTGAGAAAAACAAGATTTAGTTCTCTATGATCCTTAGTCTGTTCTCTTTTTTTCCGTTTCAGAACTCCCTTACACTGGGCAGCGGCGACTGGGCATGCGCACTGTGCCGTAGCATTACTACGCGCTGGCGCAGACAAAGAATGTGTTGACAAGAATGGTGTTTCTCCTCTTATGTATGCACAACAAAGAGGACATAAATTATGTGGTGATGTGATATACAAGCACAATCCAGATAAGCCATTAGACGCTGAGATGCCCGCTGAGTGCAGTGGTAAGTACATGTCTCTGAATCATTATAACCCCAGATATAAACATGGACATTTTCTAGGATTTGGTGTAGGGCTGTCCACAAGTTGCTGGGCAACTTTTGAGCAACTTTTACGATTTCGGGCAACTTTTCTTCACTTGAGCAACTTTTGTTCTTTTATTAATTGTCCACGAATTCAAACCGCTTATCAGGACCAATAAAATGACAAAAGTTGTTTTCTTTTCGTCCAACGATTCAAATTTATATTTTGGAGCAACTTGTGGACAGCTCTAATTTGGTGCGTACTTGTTGTTTTGTCTTTCTGTCAGAATTGCTTTATTTTATTTTTTTACTTCTATTTCTTCCTTCCTGTTTTCGTTCTTTTTCGTTTATCGCTTCCCTCACTTCCGTTTTCTTTCTTTTCTCCTTCTTCCCTTCCCTTCCTTCCTTCCTTTACTATTTTTTCCTTCCTTCCTTTCTTTCTTTCTCTCTCTCTCTCTCTCTCTCTCTCTCTTTCTCTCTTTCTTTCTTTCATTAATTCTTTCTTTCTTTCATTAATTCCTTCTTTCTTTCATTAATTCTTTCTTCCTTTCATTAATTCTTTCTTTCTTTCTTTCTTTCTTTCTTTTCCCTTCTCTGAGTATCTAACGGTGTGTGTCTGTCTATGCCTATCAGAGTGTCTGTCTTGTTTGTTCGTTCTGTCTGCCTACTTTAAGCCGGGTATAGTTTTCCCTCATTACTTCCAACGATACAGCTTTACATTCTTAAATAATTTTTTTCCGTCTTCAAAAATCTAATTACCTCAGGCAAAATCTCAAAGTCAGCCAAACTGCGCTAATAAATTAAAGGTGACATTGTCATGATAAATGACAGCTTGTTGTACGAAGATGCCAGACATAGGCTTTGACACATTTTCCTATCTGTCCCTTTCTGCGTTTTACTTTGTTTCAATAAATTATTTTGTATTTTGTTGTTATCTGTCGTTTCAGTATTTGTTGTTCGAGTTGATGTCTGTTTGTGTTTGTTCACGTGATCGATCGTATTCTCTAACCATCAAAATCATGGCTACCGACAAATAAATTTAATAAAACCCTTTCTGATGGCTGTTCAAATACTAGCCTCTCATTGAGCATGTTTGGAGATGTATCGGTCGATGTCTTCACGATCTGTTTAAACAAAAAGACATTTGGTTGTTTCTCTGAGGGAAATAAGCGGTCTCTTATTGATCGATCGATTTTAGAAGTAAAGGGGAAAAAAGAAAGAAAGAAAGAAAGAAAAGAAAAGAAAGGACAAGATAGATAAGATAAGAAAAAAAAGCTTTTTTCGTTTCCATGCCAAAATCAACAAGATATATTGTTGGAATAATTCCCACAATAAATCATTATAGTCACATTAATTTTACTAGCAAATTTCCAGGCCGAATATTACGGTGAATTCTTACCCTCACAATTCAGTAGATATTTCATCGATGTCATTACCTTGAACAGTCTGTTTATTAATAGCATGGCACCAGTAGTCCGACCCAAATGTTTTTCTCATTAGAAATCTTTTTAAAAATCTGCTACTTTTTTCATTCATAAATTTCCCCTTCCTTTTCGTACGTTTTCAGAATATTTCATCCATCTTTCTTTACTCTGATGCTTATTCTCATTACTCCTGTCAGTGCCTTTAATTACAACATACCCTGTAAATTGAATCCAATCAACCATTCATCGGGCTCAACGCTGGGTTCACTGGAACCATCAGAACAAATTTCCTATTTTTAATAAAATAAATCCTAGAATCAAAGAACCGAAGTTCCCGTGCTAATTCACTGAGATAAGATTTAATATTAATTTAAATTCTTCCTAAATTTCTTGAAATTAAAAATTCAGATGAAATTCTAAGGGTTCCCGGTTGCCATGCCAACTGTAATTTTTTTGGAACTTATTTACATTTGTATTCATAATGTGACATGGTAGACTCAGTCACAGCCGTTTAAGACCTTTTTTGATTTTCAAGATAACTGGCAAGCGTACTGCGGCTTGTTTTGAGGTAAAGACTGTAGCTTAGTTCTATTGAATATCTGTAGTTGCCGGTTATTACAAGACCCTCTATTTTCATTACATTGTTGCGTATTTTGCATTGTATTTTAATCAAGTTTTAGTCTCAAACAATCGAACTTAACGTTCTGTGATGAGCACAAATCATCAGGTGTAAAGTAAGAAACCATGAATTAATAATCATTTATAATTCAGTAAAAAAAAAATGACGTTTCTGCGATATGATATTCTCAGGTGACTAGTGAAACAAACCCACGAATCGACGATCGTTTTTGTTATTCGATAATTCGTTTTTTAGTGTATTTTTATCGAGTAGGGTTTTGGATGGTGGTGCTTTGATGTTTCAACGGTACTTCTCCAAAACATAAGCATTTTATTACCAGCCAGGGATATTCAATTTCCTTGAAATATGCTATTACATGAATATCATTACAATATCTGACCGAATCTAAACATCTGTTCAATCAGCACATGTCCTGTCAAACGCGTAATTAACATGAGGGAAGCCAGCCTCTGTCTTTCTTGAACGATCTATTATCCTTCCCCTTTTAAGGGGACAGGAGCATCACGTGACAGGGCCAGTCGGGGCTATTACCGAAACAACTTTCGATTCGCTCCCAAATTGCAGTCGAGATTTGATCTGCTTCAGAACCACTTGACCAACAGCAGCTTCTAATTGCCTCCCCTAGGACGAGTTTAAGTGTAATTAGTTACGTGAGTAAGATGTATTAGCACATGGAATATCTATACTGCATAACTTTGACTCATTGAGGTGATCATTAATAACGACGGAAAATCAATATTTATGGCTTTATTTTGGCCCAACTGAGCGAGCCTCAGGCTTCGTTGTTATTAGTTTTTCAGTTTCCCTCATGCAGCACACATTTGGTTAAATATTCTGTACCTACTAGCGCTCTCAGGATTTATTACTCTTTCACACGAAGATGGTTTTGCTGGAAAATGACTGTGTTTACTCTAAAAGCCGTTCACTCAGTGTAACTACTAACTACTGCGAATGTACTGTATTTATGAATGCATTAACTGCAGCGTTATCGGCGGAAGCCTCGTTAGGTCGTTTACACAAAACACTGATATAAAGGGAAGCGCTTTCAGACGTTATCATTCTGAAAAACTTTTTTTATTGAAAGCCTGGGTTTCCTTTTTAGTTTTTTTTAAAAAACAAACTAAAGGCGCATTCGAAACAGATTGATTCAGCAAAGATGCGATGCAAACGATTAGCAAGCGATTTACCGCGGACGAGACGTGATTTGCTAGTATGATCTTCATATTTCATGTAATTGTACTGAAATATTTTGTATCAGCATAAAAAATCAGTCAGGACGCAGGGCACGGTTTCGGTACGGGGGACTTTCATTTAACACTTATCACTGCGCGCAACTGATCGCCATCCGATCCATGCAATTAAACTGCTCAAACACGGTCCCGTCACGGACACGGCATGACGATTCCAAAGGTCATTTAATCAGACGACCAACAAGATGCACTATGTTGACTGTTTCAGTATAAAGGCAGTGCGATGAGTTTTCCACATTTATTCCTAAAATGAGTGATTTTTATTTGATTCTTCTCCACATTAGAAACAATTAAAGCCAGCACACCACCTGAGATTCACATCGACTCATCGCCCAGTAAGATCATTGGTGTCAAAGGAATAACTAATGGAATGAGCGCCAGTACCAAACAGAACAAGTCACTGGACAAAACAGCTGATGCTGATGATAGTGAAGTGCAAGAGATTCTCAGTAAAACTGTGGGAACCGTAGAAGTGCTTGTAGAAGTCAATAATAATGGTGAAAAGGATGAAGACGAAGGTTATCAAAGTGAAATATATGTATTATTACCATGCGTTATACATATATAGACCATGAATGTCGTCACTACTTATCATTCATATACGCACGCTCGCCATTCACTTTACATTCTTGATCCTTACAGTCAAGCTAGCTGAAGCGTACCCCCCTAGACTGGATTAATAAATTTATTATTCGAATATTGAGCCATTATTCGTTTT
>WUAP02151055.1:0-10916 GCA_015163945.2 Stichodactyla helianthus
ATACATAGTTTTCCAAACGGTGTCAAAATAGCCTAAAATCCATCAAAACCGTGGGATATAGCCCATGCTTTTTGCCCTAAAATGCTTGACAACGACCCATTTTGATTAATTCATAAATAATTCATTTTTTTGCAAAAGGTGTGAAAATGGCCCCAAATCCACCAAAAGCATGGGCTATAGTCCATGCTTTTTACCCAAAAATGCTTGAGAACGACCCATTTTGATTAGTTCATAAATAATTCATTTTTTTGCAAAAGGTGTTTAAATGGTCCAAAATCCATCAAAAGCATGGGCTATAGTCCATCTTTGTTTCCTTCAAAATCACCTTTTTTGAACGGTCCCTAAAAAACATAGTTTTCCAAAAGGTGTCAAAATGGCCCAAAATCCATTAAAACCGTGGGCTATAGTCCATGCTTTTTTGCCCTAAAATGGTCCAAAATCACCCATTCTTAAGCGTCACTAAATAATACATAGTTTTCCAAAAGGTGTCAAAATGGCCCAAAATGCATCAAATCCGTGGGCTATAGCCCATGCTTTTTCCTTCAAAATGACCTATTATGAAGTGTCCCTAAATAATACATAGTTTTCCAAAAGGTGTCAAAATAGCCCTAAATCCATCAAAACCGTGGGCTATTGTCCATGCTTTTGACCTAGAATGCTCCAAAATCATGTATTTTGAAGTAATAAGTAATACATAGTTTTCGAAAACCTGTCAAAATGGCCCAAAATCCATCAAATCTGTGGGCTATAGCCCTTGCTTTTTCCTTCAAAATGACCTATTTTCAATGGTCAGTAGATAATACATAGTATTAGTAGATAATACATAGTAGGCTATAGTCCATGCTATTTACCCCAAAATGCTTGAAAACGACCGATTTTGATTAAGTCATAAATAATTAATAGTTTTGCAAAAGGTGCAAAAATGGCCCGAAATCCATGAAAAGAATGGGGTGTAGTCCATGCTTTTTGCTGCGAAATGCTTGAGAACGACCCATTTTGATTAGTTCAGAAATAATTCATTTTTTTGCAAAAGGTGTGAAAGTGGCCCCAAATCCATCAAAAGCATGGGCTATAGTCCATGCTTTTTCCTTCAGAATGACCTATTTTCAATGCTCAATAAATAATACATAGTTTTCCAAAAGGTGTAAAAATGACCCAAAATCCATCAAAACCGTGCGCTACTCTCCATGCTTTTTGACGGAAAATGCTCCAAAATCATGTATTTTGAAGGGTCACTAAGTAATACATAGTTTTCCAAAAGGTGTGAAAATGGCCCAAAATCCATCAAAACCGTAGACTATAGTACATGCTTTTTCCTTCAAAATGACCTCTTTTCAATGGTCAGTAGAAAATACATAGTTTTCCAAAAGGTTTCAAATGCCCCAAAACCCATCAAAACCGTGGGCTATAGTCCAAGCTTTTTGTTCAACAATGACACAGGTTTCACTATACCACTCAGAGGTTTCACTATACCACTCGAGGAGGTTTCACTATACCACTCAAAGAGGTTTCACTATACCATTCAAGGAGGTTTCACTATACCACTCGAGGAGCTTTCACATATACCACTCAAACAGGTTTCACTATACCACTCAAACAGGTTTCACTATACCACTCGAGGAGGTTTCACATATGCCACTCAAACAGGTTTCACTATACCACTCAAACAGGTTTCACTATACCACTCGAGGAGGTTTCACTATACCACTCGAGGAGGTTTCACATATGCCACTCGGGGATGTTTTACTGTACCACTCAAAGAGGTTCCACTATACCAATCGAGGAGGTCCATGCTTTTTGCCCTAAAATGGTCCAAAATCACCTATTTTCAAGGGTCAGTAAATAATACATAGTTTTCCAAAAGCTGTTAAAATAGCCCAAAATCCATCAAAACCGTGGGCTATAGTCCATGCTTTTTGCCCTAAATGATTCATTTCGAAGGCTGATATTTTACTTTGAAATCCATCAAAACCATTGGCTATAGTAAATACTTTCTGGGGAAATATTGTGTAACTTTTATGTCACTATTGCGTGAAGAAATATTGAAGAATTCCCGGTAGAAGTAAAAATTTACCTCTACGGTTTTACAAGCAACCGATATCTTCTATCTATTTTATAAGTCTGAATCAATTTCTCTGTAATTTGAAGTGCACTTATTTTAGTTTATCTCCATGTTTTTTCAGATGTGTGTCTAACACTGCCTACAGCAGCAGATGGGGATGTTATCGTCACTCTTCGTTCTATGGCTTCAACTTGAACATTATCATTACAGATTACAACAATAACATAATCTTTCCCAAACCTCAGTACATCAAACATGCTGCTGGTCTGTGGTATTGGTTACCAGGTATAGAAATCACTTGTACAACATGGTTGCTCTTTTGTTATATTTGATTTTGAATATTTGATTTTATTTCATCTTCTTTTCCTTTCTTTTCTTTTCTTTTTTCTTATTTTCCCCATCTTTTTATTTCTCGTCTCTATTTTCAGAGTATCTCTTTTGTTTTCATTTGATTTCTTTTCTTTTCCTTTGTACCTCTTATTTATCCTTTTTATTTCTCGTTTCTTCTCTTTTATTCTCATAGTATCTCTTTTCTTCTCTTATGTTCTATTGTTTTATCTTGTCTATAATTTCTCTCCACTTCCTCTACTTTTCTATCCTTTTCTTTTTTCCCCTCATATTTTACTTCTTTTTCTCTTTTGCTTTTGTTTAGTTGGCAATTAATAACATTTCATTGTTATATACACTAAGGTGTGGACGAAAAGCATTCCAATGAGTTAGTCTTCACGGATTTTGCTACACCTTTCTACCTTAAACAAGGCAATCAGCTCAAAATCTGGTATGGAGAAGATCTGAAAAACTGGAGTGAAACTGACAACCAAGGTCGCGTGTGCGTGGATGTCTATGCTCGATACATCTAGAGGAACTTACACACAAATATTCCTGAACAACCAAGCAAACTAATCTTCATAAACTGGGAAAACAAGACTTGTATAGTTGTAGTATAAATATAGTACTACTGTGTATAGATAAAGATAAATATCATGGGAGATTGTCGTGGTACTTCATCCACTCGTTGGTCATTATTTATCTCCTGGAGAGAGGGGTGTTATTGCCTTGACAGACTCTTCCCCGCCCTCCGAGGCTCTTTGGAACTTAAATGATCACTCTCTCAATAGCGATCGAATTCAAACTCTGCCCCCCTTACGATCGATTATTGTTTTTCCTGATGGGTTTTCTTAGTTTTAGTATTATTTGTGTTCCTTTTTCTGGCCTTCACCAGTATACCTATAGTAATAAAATTTTTCCGATTCAGTCTAAAGTATGTTAGGATGCATTCATTATGTATGTCTGGGGAAGGGGGGCAGGTGAAATTTTTCTATACTAAAAACATTTTAATGATCCCCTCTTGTAATAAGAAAAAAATCATGTATCCCCCGCGGCTAAGCTTTAAGAGCGTTATATAGATTTTTGCATCCCCTCTCAATGTCCAAAAAAATTAAACCCCACCCCCCGTTAACTAATAAGAAAATTTTCAGATCCCCCTGAATTTTACCTGCCTCCCCCCCTACCCCCCGAGCCATACATAATGAATGCACCCTTACCACCCTACTTGCGAGAATAGAACAAACAACCTTTGTATGAGTGGGAAACGTACGGTAGTGACGTACATACAGCACGTACACGGTACGGTATGCTGCAGTGACACTGAAATGGCTTCCCATTGTTTTCGCTTAAATAACCCAATCATAACAACGCTTAAAGTTTTGACAGCTGACTGGCCTTGACCAAAGAAACTTGCTTCAATGCTCTTGGGCTCTCATCAGCCTTGTCAAGATGATAGCGCCCAGATTTCCCATCAAGCGAAGTTCCAAATGACAACACTTGGCTATCTTTCGTAATAACGGAAAGATTAGTCATGGATGTGCTTGTATTGACGCGACTTCCATTCGAATTCTTCCAGTATTTCAGCTTCTCCGTGATGTCCAGAAACGCCCGCATGAAGTTTTTGTTCAAGGTAATGTAGAGAAAGGGGTTGATAGCTGAGTTAGCGTGTGATATGAAGAAGGCAGCCAACGAAATGTAACGTGGAATGCGTATATAAATGTCCATTCGGTAGAATACATAGTAATGCATGATGTGTACAGGCAGCCAACAGATCGCAAAGACAAAGACGATGATGATCAACATCTTGATGGATCGCTTCTTGGACTTGTTAGCAGATCTTAGGTTCGTAGCTGACGGGTTTCCAGGAATTTTACGCAGCCAAAGCTTTCTGCAGACGGCAAGGTAAAACACAGCAATGAGAGCCAAGGGCAAGAAGTAGAGTACAGCGAAGACCACAGTATTGTATATACGCATTACAGCGAATGTGTATATAATGTCTTTACCAAATGACACTTTGCATTGGAAGACGCCATTCTCGATTACTACTTTATAGATGTAGAGTAAAGGACTTAGAAGTAGTGCAGATGTTACCCAAATTGCTGTGATGGTGATGGAAATCTTCTTGATGATCCTGGATCGACGGAACGGGTACACGATGGCGAAGAAACGATCTAGAGAGATGACAATAAGAGTGACGATAGATGCACCAATCGAAAGACCGATGGCAAATTGGACGACCTATGAGCAAATTTTGTAAAAAAAAAAAAAAGACGTGTTGATAAAACACCATAGAACATGGAAATGTGTTTTATAAAGCTTAATGAGAATGCATAATAGTACTGGAAGTATTGATAGCAATAATTATAGTAATAGAAATAATGATAAAAAAATTAATCGATAATGAAATATTACTTAAAATGGCAGCCAAAATCCTGGCAAGCGTCCGCGCTAACATGCGATTTTAATTTTTCCACTAATTCTTCGCGGTTCCCTAGTAAGCTTGTCATAAATACTCGCCTTTTACACAGCACTTATACCGACATGACTTGCCAGGTTTATCCCTTTTTTATAAAAACAATTCTTGCCTAATGAATAGACTAGGGTAATATCTACGTTAATTTTTGATTTTAGTGAGGGTTTAGTTGAAATCAAGTAAAACTGAACAACATTTTATTAAAATTTGTAAACCAAATTTTTCTTATCAGGTCAAAATCCCTTTGACTTTGTGGATTATCTCAGGCGCTCAAGCGTCAGCAAACACGCTAAACAACCTCTAAGAGATTGTTTAGTTTTACAGGAAGCGACAAAGGATCACTGATTTCGAATTAAATGTAATTCACAGTATTGTGTGTTTTACGTTACCATCCTCTTTACGATACTCGGTTTCCCTCTTAAATAGCCAACCAATCAGAGAACAATATGCCGATATAATCAGCCAACCAGAAAGCAGTATTCAGAAAATGAACCAATCATAAATCAGTATGCTAATATAATCAGCCAATAAGCAAACCAACCAACCGAGCTATACGTTCCCCCTTTTTTTTCCCCTATCTTTTTTCTTTTTTTTTTTTTTTTCTTTTCTTTTCTTTTTCTTTTTCTTTCAATGAAACTTTGTTATGCTCAGCTAGGATCAGATAGTGCATTTAGAGTTTGAATCGCTCTCTCTGTTATTCAGAAAAGTCGCGGGAAAAAATTAAAAAATATATATCTCTTTCTAAAGGCTTTATGAATTCAAATGATTTAAATTGAAAATTGAGTCCTCTTTTGACACTTGAGTGATTTTATCTGCAGAGCATTAGATAACAAGCAGATCGAGTGCCCTTAGGTTACACTAGCTTATCAAGATATGCTTTTTCTTGAGTAAAATTTCTTCTTGATTTTCGTTTTTTGCAGATTTAATGCCCAAATTTGTTTCAATTGTCGATTGAAACCCTCCCCCTCCGATCCCCGGGACAGGGCGGGGAATTTTATATTCACGTATAGTGTTAAATTAGCACTTTTTCCGGTCCCCGGAGAAAGATTTACTCAGTTAAAATTGTTGAAGTTGTTGCTGTTCAAAATGTCAAAACTGTTTAAATACGCGTTAAATTTCCCGTATCCTCTATGCATTCACGCTGTTACTGCGAAAATCGTTGCATCGCTATCCGTATTATCGTAAATAAATGCTTTTCTGAGCCGTCAATCATCATTTGGCGCGGAGGTTGTTCAAATCAGGCAATGATTTTTACGGATTTGCATAACTCCCGCCCCCAATGATGACTTATGGATCAGAAAAGCACAAAAACCCAACCGAAGTTACGATAATACGGGTCGCGATGCAACGATTTTCGCAGTAAATGCGCGTTAAATCCCCGGTCTTGTCGCGTTAATCAATGTCCGCCCTATCCCGTAGGGCCGGAGGTCGGGGGTTTCAATTGAAAAGTACATATTTGCACTGCGCGCATACGCGGAACTATAAGACGTATTTTGCAATTAAAACTCATGTTCAAACAACAAGCATGCCTTTTACGCAAGTGCATGAGAACTCCCCAATTATGTAAGAAGCGGTTTGACAAGACGTAAGTTATTTGGGAATGCTTTTAACCGGTATTGAATATAATGGAGAAGTTCTCGAGTAAAAACAACATAACACAATTCTGTAAACCAATAGAAAAGGCACCAATATGAGTGATATTCATTTAGATTTTAGTAAGCCATGTTGAAATGGCAATTATCCCAAATCTATTACTTCTTAAACCTCTTAAACTGATCAGAAAGGAACACTTTTATGCTGGCTTTTACCATCTAGTGACAACCTAGCTCCTTAGAAACATTTCAAACCTACTACTCCTGCTAAAACGGATTCCAAATTAATCGCAGACAAAACTCTTAACTCTGTCATACCTTGCACGTCAGCTGTCCCAAGAAACCTCCGAACCATAGACTTTCGAAGTACAAGAAAAACATTGAATAGGGCATAGTGAATAAAGCCATCAGCAAATCCGCCACTGCCATATTGGCAATCAGGAAATTGATAGTCGATTTCATGTACGGTTTGGTCATGACTATGTAAAGAATTAAAACATTTCCTGACAGAGCCAGAGTGAAAATTATCGAGTAGGCTGTTAGCATGGCAATTCTTGTGGTGCTGTCAAGAGTATTTGGCCGCTGGCTGGATGCATTGGACGGGAGTGAAGATGAGTCTGAGAAGAAAGTAAACGACAGAATGACATTTAATTTCACCTGGGTAGAGAAAGAGCGAGAAGTTTCAATTTTGATTAGTAATTTTTTTGCTCGCGGCGCGTTTCTTCTTTTTGCACTTTTTCATTTCCCATTTTGGACCTATCATTTTTTGCTTCCTTTTTGTATTTTATGAACCTCTACTTAGAGAGAAGTTCCACGAAGACCATCTTTACTTGTTTACGATTTTTTCCAAATTGCTTTCAAAGTTTCTCTTCTATCTTCAAAGCTCTTATTCAGTATAATACATGCACCGAGTTTCGCTGGAAAGGGCGCTCGCTTTAAAATAAAAGTTATTGAAAAATAACCATGAAATAATCTACTGCAAACATTACAATATTTACGACAATACCAAGACAATTTCTACTGACCATTTGATGAATTCATTCTCAATTGTTGCGCTTCTCTTTTCGTCTGGGTTTTTCTTCTTAATGGAGATTCTTTTCCCTTCAAGGTTCAAGATGGCAAATGAATAAATGAATTGTCAAAAAGCACTCTGATTCGTCACTATATGGTGATATTATGTAATGAGGATTTTTGTAAGAAAACTAGTCGTTTCAGCATGTCGTGAAGAAAACTTACATTACCTTCAAGCAAAACTAACAACAGCAACAGCAACAGCAACAGCAACAGCAGCAACACAAACAATTCCACTTTACATTGATTGAGAAGACAATTCCAGTCTTTCCAATAAGTGATTAAAAGAACCTAATTATACATATGGTCAAAAACAGTAATCAGATACAGCACCGCTGCTATTGCGTCTTCCCTTTTGTCGAATTATTTGTTTTAGATGATGTCAACAGAGTCTAGATGAAAAGCCTGTTTTTTTAATAAAAATTGAATTACTTGGCGGCATGTTCTTTTGCTGCAATTACTTTATCACTTCATCGTTTTGGTACTGATATCCAAATGCGTTCATAAATTTTCGGGTTTACATAAATCAGAAAACAAAGAGCGTAAATTTCAATCCAATATGTAATGAGGATCTTAGTCCATACGAACTAAAAGCTTTTCAATCGGTCTCTGATACCAAGAAAAACACAATGTTTATTTTACTTTAAGCCAAGCTCAGAGACAAAGCATTTAATGTAAATTGTGTATGTTTTCTCCTATAGCGGCACAAGCTCACAAGTCTTGAAAACAGCGGCAAAACAAACACTAGACGTTTGTCGGGCTTTTGAAAACTCGATTCGATAACAATTGCTTTTCAACGACGAGTACAACATAATTTAAGGTTACACAAAAGGAATTTAAAAATAGTCCAAAGAACTTAAAAGCAAATTCGGTATGAACGGCAAAATCGGTCTTTGAAGCGCTGGTCACGTGACAGTGATATTATAAAACTTAATATATGTAAGTATAGAGGAAATGAATAAAACTTGTGAACTGATTTTAGCCTTATTATTACACGAGGCGCTGAAAATTACCCCAAGAACTTAGTTCCGACTTGTTATTTCGTCCAATTAAATTAAACAAGAGATCTGAAAACGAGACGCGAAAAAAATTATAATTACGACGAATTTATGTACCTTCTAGGAAAAATCTTTATGTTTGAGGTGCTGTTCTGCTTGCAGTTGTTTCAATTCAGGTATTTTTGGCTAAAATGCCTTCAATATGTACAGATCTTCGTCTCCTGCAAGGATTGGGTGCAAGAATTGTCGTAATGCCTAAAACTAGGTCAATCTGTCAACATAACGTCAACAATTCTTATATCCCGAATACCAAACGTCGGATGTACCTTTTCAACCTTTTTTCTGTTTCTTTCTGTTTTTTTTTTTTTTTCTTTTTTCTTTTTGTATCGTGAAATATCTTTGTGCTGGTGTAAATGAACGAAAAAGTTTAATTGACACGTCGGATGCATAGTCTTGTCTTACCGGAATTAAGGTACTCGTAATAGCTATATCAGCCTACGGTGGCAATAAATTGGGTTATCGATTTTTCTAAAAAAAACTCTGAGTTTGACAGAATGCTTGGAACAATTTTTTCTTGTGTGTGTGTGTGTGTGTATGTGAATGTGTTTTATTTCGTCTTATTTGTTGCTTTTTTCTTGTTTTTTATTTTCACTTTTTGGTCAAACTATCTTCAGTATTGCTCGTGTATTCTGTACTACGTCTAGTAACAGTATTCGTTTTTGTAAGTTTACTTATTTTACAAGAAATAACCATGAATATGAAACTTTACACATCTAGCTATTCAGTGTTGTTATCAAAATCTGGGGGGGGGAAAACCCTACCCAAATATGTTCATTTAATATCAATTTTAACTTTTTTCCCTTGGTAGATTCTAGCGTTTGCAAACTATACCTAAAAGCTTTGCATTTAAAATTTTCCCCAGTATTTTCTATTTTATTTCTTATTACCTCTTTTCTTTTCAATCCAAGTTGCTTTCAAATAAATTTTAGTTTTAAAAACCCGTCTTCTTTGATGGGAAATCTAAATAAAAAACATGTAAAAGAAATTAAAGGATGTCAGGAAAATGGTGAAACCAAAGGACTGGAATATTGTTGATGTCTAAATCGCGAGTTTGAACTAAATTACTATTCCTACTGCGAAGACATATTTTATGCTTACTAAGGTACATCAGTTCAGAATCTCAAATATAGAACAAACTAACCTTCAGTTATGCTTCTTGATCCTATAAACTGATCCGGTCCAGAGTGATAGCTTGTTTGCTTGCCAAAACAAGGATTCTAAAATGAATGTCAGTTGATTGCAGCCTATTTTATCCCAGTGCGATCAACGTAACCATCCTACGCACTCATAAGATCGGCTACAGTAATTTTTAATTTCAACTGTCTTGCGGAAACTATGATGACGTTAAACCTTGATGCAAGATGCCTGGTTTCGTTACATTGTGGATGTATTGCAAAGGTACGTGTTTCAATTTCCGAAGATATACTGACAACTGGAAGGCACAATTTTATTAGTTTTAGAACTGATGAGTATTTCAAACGTTCACAATAACAGGCGATGATCTACTGAAATGAAAGAAGATTCTAGATTATACTGGGAAACCACATCACTTGAAGAGAGTAATAAACAGGGGTGACCCCGTTGATACCGGGGGACCCCTTGATACCGGCGGACCCCTTGATACCGGAGGACCCCTTGATACCGGGGGACCACTAGGTGCCGGGTAACATGCACCCCATACAGGGGGAGCACTTGATACGTGGGGACCACTAGACACAGGGTGACCACTAGATACAGGGTGACCACTAGATACAGGGTGACCACTTGATACCGGGTAACATTCGCCCCATACGGGGGGAGCACTTGAAACAGAGCGACTAATAGATAAAGGGCTGACCACGTGATATAGTTGTTTTTTGAAAAGTTGTCTCAGGCTTTCTACAAGGCTATCAAATATCCGCGTAAAGAACCTTTAATTTGACCATACTTCACAGGGCCGTAGCTAGCCAGGGGAGGGCCCCACTCAATATTTTCGATGGCTTTGTTTGCATGTTAGTCATATCAGGGGCATATCCAGGGGGGGATGGATTGGGTGGCTAACCACCCCCCTCATTGGAATCCATCAGCTTGAAATTATATTAACTGGATGATCAATGGAGTGATTTTGTGTCCGATTGTTAAATAGATAAAATGCAATATCTGTGAAATTTAATAAAAAAAACCCTACGAACAATGACGTCATTTTGGTAGACGGTTTTAATTACATTCGTAATTTCAGCGATCAGCTACCCCCCCTTAAAAAATCCTAGATCCGTCCCTGCATACTTCAAGATACACTTTTGGCATTATTCCAGCAGGTCACTTTGACCAAGCTGGAAACCTTCCCTCCCCCC
>WUAP02151077.1:0-10914 GCA_015163945.2 Stichodactyla helianthus
TGGTGTCATTGAACAGCTCACCTCATGTAAAAACCACACTGAGAATATTGTCAGATGTGTTATAGGCACTTTAAAAGATTCTAAGCAAGGCTAGGGTGGGAAATTACCAAGGGGGGTAGGGTAGGGCTGTATGTTAAAGTGACATAAGCCTCTATAAATCCCAGATTGGATAGTCGGGAGATCTTTAGAAAAATGGGATTCAAATTCCATTTTGAATATGGGGACTTAGATAATAGTTTCAGGCATTCATGTACAGTACTTCTGGTTAAGAAAGTTTATGACATTTTCATGTATTTATATTATTTTTTAGGGTTTATTTTGGAGATGTAAGGGTTAGAGAATTAGGCGAAGGTAATGTTACTTATATACACAGAGGCGGCAGAACAGAAAAAATGTTTCTGGGGCGAAAACTCTCTCCATTGCATTAGTTCTAGCAACCTCCACATCCCACCCCACCCCCCCAAAAAAATCAGGAAAAACAGTTCATATGTACCATTTTCAATTTATTCAAGTCATTCAAATCAGGGGGAAAAAATTGATCAATACACAGCTCGCCATTTTGAATTAATTAAGAAGGCCAAAAAGTTAGAGGGGAAAAAGCCTCACCTGTCCATACGGTTCTGCCGCCCTTAATACAAGGATTGACATTATGACATTATCTGTCTGTCAATGGCTAATATTATCCTAATACCTATTAGGGTTCCAGACAGTTCATGTTGGTTCTGTGGGTACCCCAGTGGGATATGTTACTCTGTCAGCAGCATACAGGACAAATTTATCAATGGCTGAAAGGTATTAGAAAATACATTTTTCAACTTAAAATGTTGGTTGTTATAAATGCTAAAACTCTGGTGGATTTTTTCTCTTTAAGCAATAATAAGCTGCATTTATTATATATTTTAAGTTTAATTTCCTTAACTTTTTGCTTGTCATTTAAAATTGACAGCTTGCCACTGGCGTGATGTCAGTATCTTGTAATTTTTTTCTTTCATGTACGACCCTCAGTCAGCAACCTAAGTTAGCTATTAAGCTGTATTACTCATACCTCCTGTAATTCACATGAATTCAATTGTTTAATTATGTTATTAATTACAATTAGGATTTTTTATCAATATAAAAAAAATTGGGAAATAAGATTGCTTTTAAATTAATTTCGTGCAGAATGTGACGTCAAAAAAATACCGTTTTGCATATGGCGTCACATTTCGAAATTGCTAAAAATATAGTTTTACGATTTTTCCCTTAGTCCGCTTTGGTGACTAAAAAACAACTCCAATTGGTTTAGATCTTAAATTTTTAGTCTATTTTCTTTGAGTTTGGATTTCAAGTTCTACTTGGATCAATTGTTTCTGACCAGCAAATGGAACTTAACGAAGATTTATTTAATTTTTTGATACTGTTTCAATGCTAAAAACTGAAAGTTATATTGTTATAATTTGTCACACTTGAGATCCTTTCAAAATCCGTCTGAAAACCACACTTCTAATTCCTATTTGTCTTTGTTTCATTTTCTGAAAGATTCGTGCCTGAAAGACTCTTCTATTTTCAATGTTTTCGTTTTTAGCTTAAAGTAAAATAACGTAGATTCATGATGTAAGATCTCCGAATTCCCCTGACGGGGAAAACACCCAACTATCCTCCCGATATCGTATTTATATGAACGAACTTGAATCCAGTTTAGTTAAGCCTTAACCCTTAAAGAACGAAGACAAGCTACAAAGAGGTATTTTAGCTAACAGTTCCGTATTAAAAACCAATATTTACCAATCAAATTTAGTATCAAATAATATTAAATGTTTTAAGGTCATATTATTCTAATCTTAGGGATAGAATTTCATCCATTCTTGAAGGAATATTGTATTTTCTTCGCATTGCTTTGCGTTGACTTATATTTTTTAAGGTTTTCTTGAAAGCTTTCTTGTCCGTGTTGGTATTTTTTTTATAGACGCAAAGCCAATTTTTTTTTTCGTTTCCGTGATTTAATCTCTGATTTTTAGCTCATTTTCTCACTAGTGGAAATTAGCAGCTGTCAACTTGCTAGTAATGCTGTTGCTGTTGTTGTTGCTGCTGTTGCTGTTGCTGTTGCTGTTGCTGTTGTTGTTGCTGTTGTTGCTGTTGTTGCTTTTGTTGTTGCTGTTGTTGCTGTTGTTGCTGTTGTTGCTGTTGTTGTTGCTGTTGTTGCTGTTGTTGTTGTTGTTGGTGGTGGTGTTGGTGGTGGTGAAGGTGATATCTATACGTTGTTGTCATTTTTGTTGTTTAGGATAGTTCTGTTAATTGTTAATTTTGTTAACTGAACCCACGACAAATTATCTTTCTTCCCATCTGTCTCTTTCTCTCTGTCTGTTTATTCGTTTATTTTCCAATTGATTTATTCATTTGTTTCTTGATTTCCCATTCATTCATTCATTCATTTATTCATTCCTTAATTCCCGCAGACAACCAGCCATGCCAGTCAAAAGCGACCACTACAGCGCAAACTTCGGTCACCCACAAGCATCATGGGATAGCCCCATACCGTGTTCATCAGCAGCGCAGGCTCAGTTTCACAAAGGAGCAGGCGTTAAGTATGTCAGAAACCTTCCTTCCTCCAGTCCCTCTCTCAAACGTTTGGCCGTGAGGGGTATGGGCCATCCATCTATTCTTAAAAAAGTATAATGAAATAACGTAACGAACTTAGCGCGGTCTATATTCAGACGACCTCGAGTCAAAGAAACCTTAAACGTTCGCACCCGGTCCTTACATATTACTTGACAATCATGTGACCCGCACCATTCCTTACGTTGATAGGCGCTTTTTATTCATAGACACGTAGCAGAAGAAATAGCTAGCGCTTCAGAGACAGAAGTGACCACGTGTGGGCGTACCCCAACACAGCATCAAGTGTCAAACCGGCTCTCACCAATACAGTGGAGAAATTCAGCCAAACAGAGGTGCGTTGATATGCTTTGGGTTTGATTTCTGTTTAGTGAGACTTCAGTTGCGCCGTACTGCGGCATAAGGCAAGTATTTTATTCTGGTTATAATGATAAAAGACTTATGGTTTGTTGTTATTGGTTTTTAGACCCAGAAGTATACCCGAACCTTTCAACATGGACATGGATCATCACGCTAAGGGAGCCTTTGCTACCTCTCCTGTCTCCCAGGAAATTGTGAGTACACCTATGATGATGATGATGATGATAGTTGTAATGGTGAAGATGATGGTAATGACGATGGTGATGATGATGATAGTTGTGATGGTGAAGATGATGGTACTGACGGTGATGGTGGTGATGATAATGACGGTGGCGATGATGATGCAGTGATGGTGATGATGATAGTGGTGATGGTGATGATGATGATGGTACTGACGGTGACGATGATGATGCAAGATGATGATTGTGATAGTAGTGGTGGTGGTGATGATGATGATTGTTGCTGAAAAGCTTTTTTAAAGGAGCATCAATAAAATGTATGTATGTATGTACTGACGGTGATGATGATGATGATGATGATGCATGATGATGACGGTGACGGTGATGATTATGATGATCATGGTACTGTTACACATCAGGATTATTAATAATGTTTTTCTAATGATATCCTCAGCCGTCACTGCCAGCTTTATCCTCTACACCCCCATTTGCCTCGTTACTGTGTGATAAAAAGAGTCTTGGTTCTCGTTCAGACACGCCTGTTAGTGCAGGTCGAGTAACGCAAAGAACAAATTCAACTTCCTCAAACAGAAAGGTACGATTAATGTAGTTGATACATGGTTCAACCATTAGAATTGTAGTTTCTTGTGTAAGTAAAAAGTTGTATAGTATGCGGCATGTCAATCAGAATTTATTTTATGAAGGATTCGTAAAAGAGGAAAAGAAAAAGAAAAAACAAAAGAAAAGAAAAGGGGAAAAAAAAGAGAAAAAAGTAGAGTGGGTATCATCGGGGCTCGAACTTGACTTCACCAAGAAAAACGTCTAATTAATTCTAAAAAAAGTACCGCCATACCCCCGAGACATCCGTAGAAGCTGGGGCGCAGTATGGACTCCTCAGACTTGACTGGCGATTAAGTGCCCTTCGGTCCTTACGGTGCAGAATCACATGATAGACTTCTAGCCCGAAGGCATCAGGGGAGAGTATAGCCGGCCCCCAGACCGTTTCACGGCTAAACCCTTGGACTATGTGCTATCCACGATGATGTAGAAGAGAAAATAATCTAGTATACACCTACTTGCGAGAAGGTTGTCATAGGAAAAAAGAACATTTGTAGTTCAGTGGGATAGGAATAAATTAAAATGACAAAAGATCACTGAACCTGAACTCTTTCTTTTGTCTTCGGAGTTAAGCTTCAATGATCTTCTTTTGTCTTATAATTTATTCCTTTCTCACTATATTACTAAAGTTCTTTTTTTCATATGACAACCTTTTTGCAAGTAGGTGTATCTGATGCATTGTTTTCAATGGTATTGTTAAGCTACGTCGGTACTTCCACAATAAAAAGTTAAGCCCGGTGTGGCGGGTTAGGTTTTAGATGGGTGACCTTTTCCCCTTTTCTCCTTTTTCCTTTTCCTCTTCCTTTTTTTTTTTTTTTTTTTTTTTCAGGGGTGATTTTTTATGTGGGTTTTAGGGTTTTAGGATAAAAAAAGAAAACTAGAAAACTTTAGAAGCCATGGGTTTCTTAGCTTGCCTTTTTTCTCTCTATTCGTTCTCTCATCCGTTCATTCATTTTGCCGTTCTCATATTTTCAGGATAGTTCATCAGAATCAGTCGATAGCCGTCCTACACCCAACAGTGTGACGCCAAGTCTATGGGGAGGAGAGGACGACTTTGTACTGGTTGAGCTTGTAAGTAACCTAAAACTTAATTAATCTTACTGTTTTTGTATCTTATCCCTCGTGACAAAAGGGAATCTCCTGCTAAACCTTTTTATTACTAGAAAAATAGAAAACATGATTGTAGAGGCCCTGTTACACGTTGCAGTTTCCTGTAAAACTTGTCTTGCAATTTAAATTTCGGTTGCACGAGTTGTTTGCGAGACACGTTTCAGGACAAATTGCGCCGTTTGACACCCTCGTACTCTCTTTACACCGTTGCGCTAGAGTTTCACCGTTTAAGCAAAAAGGTGCTGCTACACTAGGCAATTCTCCTTGCAACTTGTCTTGCAATTTTGTTGCAAGACAAGTTGCACGAGAAATTGCCTAATGTAACATACCAAACGTGTCTCGCAATTTTGTTTCCGCAATCGTGGCGAGAGGTAAAACTCAAAGAAACTTTTGATACACTAGGAAATGTCTCGTGCAACTTGTCTCGCAACAAAATTGCGACACAAGTTGCAAGGAATATTTTCTAGTATAACAGGTGCACGTTAACTATGTTGTAACAACTCCAACGAAACGTCGATAATTTGGTAAAAGCAACAAAAAAGATGTTCAAATCCCATTTTCTTTTCTCATTCAATTATCGTTGCTTTGGCATTCATTCATTCGTTCGTCCATATGTTCATTTTTACCAGAGACCAGCTTTTGCCTCTAGCGCAGACGGTGATCTGGGAATGTTTTATCGCGAGTGTCAAACAGCACCACCTCTGACTATGTTTCAAGACGATAAAGATCAAACTCTAGATAGTATAATGGTAAGTTAAATAGCCTTCCATTTTCCATACTAGGTACAATGTTAAATATATTGTTCCCAGACCAGGTTATTTTAAAGCATTTGCTTAATGGAATTTTGCCACATAACCAATCTGGGCGCAGGTATTTTAATCGTCCTGAGCCATCAGAACACAGGTTAGAAAAAGAAAGAAAGAAAACTGAGGAAGAAAGGAAGAAAATGATAAAGAAATCATAAGATTTTCATGTAGACAAGGATAAAGTTTTTGCACGATCACGTGATGGCAGCCATGTTGGATGGCAGAAACAATAAAATCGTTTTGCATGAGAAAGAATTCAATCCCTTAGGGGAAAGAGATTCTATTGTTCTGCCATCTGACATGGCCGCCGTTACGTGGTCGTACAAAACCTCTATAAGAGTAAAAAATTATTTTCTAAAAATAGCTCGATCTGGGGAAATGTTGGCTTACAAAGGCGGGCACACTTAACAAAGCAGATTGAAAAAGAAATTATTCCACAGGGATCCCAACCCATGAATCTGCTTCAGTCACTCCTATTTTTATTTTTGCATTTGTTATTATTGTCAGGTCAATCTCGATCAGCAGCTAACGAGCTATCACGAATGTCTACCGATGTTTGACGAACTTGTCGCGAATTTACAACAGTCACAGACATCTTGACCTCGGGACATATGAACAATATTGCGTGACGTGATAAAATGTACCTGAATTTCATTGTAAATAGAATGATGTAATATATTTGAACATATAAATTCGCACTTGATGATCTGATTACATAGTAGTATTACTTTTAACGCTTGTGGCAGTTGATATACTGAGCCCGCATTTTAGTTGAACTGCGGGAACCAAATCAACGCGAACGCGCGATATGGATTTTGTGGAGATGACGTAAGGCCTGTGATTGTTTGATCTCTTAAACAAGCACTTTTTTCTGCGATAAGCACTGCGATTTTCGCTGCGCTTCTAGCTTTAATGCAAAATCGTGCGTGTAAACTACTTGCGATTGTAAAAGCGATTTTCTAAATTCACGTCTGCGATGAATCGCCGTTGTTTCGAACATGTTCGAATTTAGTGAGATTTTGCGGCGATTCGCACTCGAATCGCCGCTCATGTTTACACGCGCGATTTTTGGTTGTAGGTGAATCGCAGGGACGGGTCTTTAGTAATCTATGTTATTTAATTGTCGATTATTGTTAAAAAGGTGAAATTTCCAGATTCTTTGCGCGTCGTGAAAAATTCGGAAAAAATAGTGTCTTATAAAATTTTTTTCCGGACTTCAATGTAAATATAATTATAGTTTTACATTTGTATTTTAGCGCAGATAAAAATGAAATTCTGACAAGCAAGTGTAACTATAACAACACAATGTCACTTTTATTATTTTTCGAACCCATACATTTTCGTAACAATAGATCCCTTAGAGGAATTCCTAATGCAGCTCAATTTTTTTAGGACAATTTAAAACATAGAGGATATCACATGGGCGCTTGGAGATACGAATTTTATCTTCGAGTGTTGATGATATCTCTCACGAGTGAGCACAGCTCACTCGTGAGAGATATCATCAACACTCGAAGATAAAATTCGTATCTCCAAGCGGTCATGTAATGTTCTGTTTATTTTATAAATATCAATGAAATATCCAGGATCAGGGAAGAATTTTAAGGCCATTTGTGATTGGTTGATACAAGGGTAGTCATGGCAACGGTGATATCTTCACATGCGAAGGATAAAAATGATGTTTTCACTGTGTTTTAGAAACAGGAGAAATCCTGGTATTTCATTGATATCTATATAATAAAGTGGAATATTTTTAGTCTTCGATTCTCGGGAAAATAAAATTGTCTTGTTTTGGACTGCTTTGGAAAATTCTTGGCTTTCACGCGTTCCTGTGGGAATAGAATCACAAAGACGTGGCAGCCATGTTGGTGTACATAAAAAGAGAAGCTAACGAGAAATCTTTTGTTAACGGTACACCAACATGGCGGTGATGATGTCTCATGCTAACCAAGAATAGAGGCATGGCAGCCATGTTGGTGTACATAACAAGAGAAGCTAACGAGAAATCTTTTGTTAACGGTACACCAACATGACGGTGATGATGTCACATGAAAACCAAGAATTGCTGTAACGTTATCAAAGAAACAAGTGGACTCTTACATCGCCATTCTTCTCATCATCAGACGATTATATTCCATCACACTCTTAGTTGATTCAAATATAACAGACGAACCGATATACCAAGTCTTGCCACTACCTTGATTCTCAAGAACATCCCACAGGATTCCTTCAGCTGTTTTTTCAACAGAAAAACGAGGAAAATAATTCCAGGTTTTGATCCTGATTACCTTGATTTCTTCTGCTCCAAGGCGTCTCACAAAATGCTGGTCAAAGGTTTGGTTCAGTTTGCAAGACCCAAGTGGAGATTGATCACCCATCTGGTATGCCACAGTTGAAATACGAGTCTTGTGCCCCTTGGCTGTAGGGCAGTTCCCCCCAAAGATCACATACTTAGAATTTCTTCTAGCCCAAACGCTATGCTCTCGTTTATGGAACAAGTTACTTAACCAGTAATCTATAGGGGTGTAAGAACGGCATTGTTCTTTCGAATCAAACAACGTCGTACTGAACCAGGTATTCTTTAGACGTGAGAATTCCTTTTCTAAGGGCGTGGTGTCTTCCAGGACACGTAGAGCCTCTCTGGTATCAGCAGCCCAGATTAGGAAGTCAAACTTCTCGGTTTTCCTTTGGCCATTATCGTTGTACTTGATTGTCACCCCACTGGAATCGCGTTTGATATTCTCGATAGCGACGTTCAGGTGGACATCAGAGAAAGTGGCCAGTCTGTCTGTCAGCTGTTGGAAGCCATTGCGAAACATATCGACGCCTCCCCGAGAGACGCCAAGGCTTCTAGCAAGCATAGCGTACAAGAATGTTGGCGTATCCCACAGCATTCCGTAGACAGCAGGGACTCGATCAAGATGGCCGTATCCTTGCATGGTATGAGCAGCTGTCAGGACGGGAATCAACGCAAGAAGATCATGCTGCTCCAAAAATGACAGCAACGTTTGGTTGAGTTTGGAGAGAACTTGGCATGAAGGTCTGTACATCAACTCGCCTTCATATTTACCAAACATTTGTCGATGAAGAGCAGAGTAACGGTACGTTGCATTGATGAGATGTCCAACTGCTTCTAGATTGTTCTTGGCCATAGTGAGTCGTTTCACCTCGTGGATGACATATCTTTTGTACATTAAAGGAAATGGCACCTGGTCAAGCCACACGGTACTCTTAGGTAGAGGAACGAAGTCATCAACTCCTAGTTCTTTAGCCAGAGCGTAAACGTTGGTTACATAATCAGGACTCGTGTAACAGGCTCCCATTTCGTGTGGAACAGCATCGTGCCATACAGTTATAATCTTACCACCAATGCGACGATCTTTCTCTAAGACCACGATGTTGTTGAATCCATTCTTTTGGAGCAGATAAGCCATATCAAGTCCTGCCAATCCAGCGCCAACAATAGCGATGCGATCAGAAGGATCTGGCTTGCCAGTCAGTGGCGGGAAAGATGTACCTTTTGGCTGGTCCGACTTGTGGAGAAGACGCTGCAGTTTTCGAAAGATTATTTGCATATGAACTGGAAGCTTTGAAAGATTTGCATTTGTAAGAACGACACTGCCACAAAGAAGAATAACGATCGCAGTGAGAGCGTTTATCTTGACCATTTTGATTGGTGGCGAGTTAGAAAGTATCTAACTGGTATTACACTGTGGGTGAGAATGAACCAATAACATCAGAATCTCGGAAAAATAACTGCTAAAGACGAGAGTTTTGAGTGTTAGTTCACCTTGCTAGTGTGTGTGAACTTACCTCAACAGTTTCTGAACGACGACGCCCATAACGTTTCGCCAACGGAAATCTTTATGTACACGTAGATGATACACATTCGCACGTTGGATGTCATTGAAAAAGAGATTATTTATGGCTACCTGCAGAACAATGACTGTGACATCATCCATGTGAGAATTGTCTAGCGGAGCCAAATGAATACCAGTTTATGAAGAGATGTTTTAAATTGCGAAGGTTGGGTAATTGTAGTTAAATTTCTGGACTTTTTGGGGTATTTCTATGCGCGGGTCGGTGATGATACTTTCCTCTCGGAAAGATGTTTTGCAAAACGACGCGGTGAGAGAAACCTTTTATTCTCTCTTGTAGCGGATATCATAAAACACAAATTTACCGAAACGTCTGTAATTTATAATAAATTCAAGCCCATGACAACGAAATCTGATTTATTACAAATTTACCAATTTACATCGGTTGCTGTGATACATATATTGCTCACAGAAAATGTATCACTAGAAGTTGAGGTTCCAGGTTTTATGCAGATCCTATCTAAATCTAAATAATTATTTGTATTTATTTATTTTATTTTATACACCATATAGCCAGCTTTATTCTCAGTTTACATAATTCTAATTTTTTATTACTCACTAACCAGCCTATTGTATTTTTCAATTTCTTGCCTTTTTTTGCCTTCCGTTAACAGATAACTATTCTTACTTCATCTCTTACCAATGTATTGTAAATAGCTGTTTATCATATATATATATATATATATATATAACTAGAATTCTATATCATAAAGCCTTAAAATAAAACTTCTATATGCTTTATATTTCACATCTGAAAAAAGGCAATACGTCCAATCAGCGTCGCGTACACCATTTTTCACATGTGAAAAATATAACCAATCGGAATAAAGGATGGAAATCTTCAGCCAATCAGAGAACGAGAAATGACAGTTGAATGGCTTCCCGGGCGAAAACACATTGATGAAAACTTTTTTAAATCATGGTGAGCAGCTTTGTGTCACTGTTAATCTTCACTTGACGAGTTTATCGAAAAAAAAGACAAACAAAAACAAGCAGAGAAAGACGTTGAAACCGCCGAACTCAATAAGCTGTAGCTGCCTTTCTCATCGAAGTAAGGAAAAAGGATGGAGAAGATTACGGGCCAACTACTAGTTGAGATTGCTTATAATTATCAAGCTTCGACCGACAGGATATCTAAGAAACAAAGGAGGGTCATGAATTAGGAAGATATCCACAGTGCATGGAACATTCAATATTGGTTTAAATAAGGTAAACCAAAGTCCCGATTTATCGTATTTCCATAGCGAAAAATCACAGCTCGGAGCGTTGCCGATATAGAGTTAGATAAAGATGTTATGAAACAGAAATTCGCTAATTTTATCCCAGTTGCCGAGTTACATATATTTCTTATGGAAAATGTATCACCAT
>WUAP02151088.1:0-10914 GCA_015163945.2 Stichodactyla helianthus
CCAGGGGCTTAATGTTATTTTTCTCTTTATTCTTTCTATCTATATACACACCGAACGCATTCACTTTACATTTATTTGATATATATGTATATATATTGAAAGCGGCCATAATTTTTGCAAAAGGGCTGTAATATACATATAAAATATATATAGTATATAATAGATAAAAGATAAAAGATAATAGATGATAGAAAACTATTATTACTATTTACTGTTAATCTGATATTTATATACAATATAGATAATAGATATAGTATATAATGGATAATAGATATAGTATATAATAGATAATAGATAATATCTATTATTATTGCATACTATTTATTTACTACAGTATTGTCGAGTATCACGTTATAGAGAATGGCTGTAACGTTTTCAATGTGGAATTCTTAGAAGTAAAAAAGTATAGGAACGTAAAAGAAAATTGATAGAGAATAATATGCATAACCGGTATATCCGGTATATCCGGTAGGATCGAGAGACAAGTTGCACAAATCACAGGAATCCCAAAATGAAATATTTTTAATAAGTCATTTCCGTTATATCCGTCATATCCGTTATTTCCACCTAGTTTGAGACACAAGTTGTCTCGCTCACCACAGGTATCCCAAAAGGGACTGTTTTCAAGTCGTTCCTCTTTCTTTGCTATTTGTACGGCAAAACTAGAACAGCAATGAAACGTTCTATATGATAGACCCAACTCTCCGACTATTTGAGTATCAAAAACCCTCTCGAAATTTCCGAATTCCTCAAGGAACACAATACGCTCCCTTTTACCAAAAGGAACGATGACATTAGGGAAACGATCATTGTCACTGTCACTGTCATTGTCATTGTCACTGTCACTGTCACTGTCACTGTCATTGTCATTGTCATTGTCATTGTCACTGTCACTGTCACTGTCACTGCCATTGTCATTGTCACTGTCACTGTCACTGTCACTGTCACTGCCATTGTCATTGTCACTGTCACTGTCACTGTCACTGTCATTGTCACTGTCACTGTCACTGTCACTGTCATTGTCATTGTCATTGTCATTGTCATTGTCATTGTCACTGTCACTGTCACTGTCACTGTCACTGTCATTGTCATTGTCATTGTCATTGTCATTGTCACTGTCACTGTCACTGTCACTGTCACTGTCATTGTCATTGTCATTGTCATTGTCATTGTCATTGTCACTGTCACTGTCATTGTCATATATTTTCATTGTCATTTTCATTGCCATTTAGCTGAATCAGCCTACACCGAATGCGACCCTCCTTACCAGAAAGTTGGATGTTTCAGAGATAGAAGTAAACCTGACAGAGCTCTACCCGATATGATTTTGACGTTCAGAGACCATAGTTCCCTTGCGTATGAAAAACCTCCTTATGGTAAACCATATGAGCATTTTAATAAATCAATTAACTGGTAAGTTGGGCTGAAATAATATCTCATGTAAATCAACTCTGCTAATGTGTGATTATTCACTGCTTTCTTACGACCCATAAATCATTTCGTTTTGGCTCATTTGCATCAAATTTGAGGGGCACTTTCGTAAACATAATAGTTTTCATGTGGAACGAAGGTTAACAAGCTATTGTATTTATGCAAAGTGTGCCTCAAAGTTGAGTATAATAAACCAGTGAATAGACCAAATCGAGTGTTTTCATATTTCAGATCAGGCGTCACTCCCTTGTACATTGTTTTACTGATTTAATATTATTATTTCTCAATAGCGTTTGAGAAAATAATAATACGGAATGAGCCTAAAACAAAAATTCGCATTTTCTTAGGATGGACAAGTGTTCTGGAATGTGAAAGCTTTGCGCCCAAGTAGATTTGGTCTATTGAATGATATATTTAATAGTATACCGTAAACCTCTGAGAGTGCCTTTTGTTGGGCTTACTTTTACTCGGGCTTATACTCGGAGTTAGGGTGCGGTTAGGGACTTGTTTTTAAAACAGTCGTTCAAAAAAAAAAAAGAAAAAAAAAAAAGATAGAGCTATATTCGGATGGCATTTTGTGTCTCAAAATTTTGTGAGCTGCGGACAAGAAAACAACATTTAACTTGAACTTTACTATAACGTAGTTAAGAGTCAACCCCCCCACTCACATGGGTTTGTGTTTGGGGAGGGGGCTTATTATAGGAAGGTGTACTTATCACCTTGAGGGTCGTAGGATTTACTCATATATGAGAATTACTTAATATGTCCTCCCTTTAACTATTTTTTAATGCTTTCCTGTTCACCCCTCCCGGTTCCCCCTCCTCCCTCCCAAAAAAAAAAAAAAGAACACCAAAAATATGACACAATACTAAATACTACATGAAAAAGATGCTTGCTCAGTTTTACGGAGCTTACACAAACGAAAATCGAGTAATTCTTTCTTTTTCCCTAAAAGGGTTCTTTTTTAGGGGTTAGTGCTTATTTCCTTAAATTCGTCTGATCCCCCCCTTACCGTTGTTTGTTTTGTTTGTTTGTTATTTTTTTCCGACTTTTCTTTTCTTTCTGTATTTCTTTTCTTCTTCCTTTTTTCCTTTTTTCCTAGGAGTTTTGGAAAACTCCGGGAAGGTGCATGAAATGTTGACTCTCGAAATTCCGCGCGGAATCCAGGCAGTAATGGATTCCCATAAATCAGTGATGGCGGAGCGAAATTTCAAGTGTGGGGGAGGGGTGGGGAGGTCGGCTTATTGTCAAAGTCTGTATAGGGTTTCGTCTCTGTATTTGTACAATAGCGAAACGCGTAGAATATAGGACTGGCCTGTTAACCCTTTTAATTCACAATTCACAATTAATTAATTCCTTCTATATATGTCTAACTATGGTACATGGCAAATTAATGGACCTTGTCTCATATTCAAGACAAAACACAATAACGCTCCAGTTTGGTACCTCAGAAAATAGAACGATTAAAAAGAATTTAATGTTGACGAGGCGATATTGGACATAGCTGGCATGTTGGTATACTTCGTGCAAGATCGTTCGTGAACATAGTGCCGACCATGAAAGCACTGATCTTAGAACAGCTAGGCGTGATAGCCATGTTGATGAAACTGTTTAGGAATACAGCAACATAGCGGTAATGATGTCACATGCTAACCAAGATATAGAGGCATGGCAGCAGTGTTGGCGCACATAACAAGAGAAGCTAACGAGAAATCTTTTGTTAACGGTACACCAACATGGCGGCGATGATGTCACATGCTAACCAAGAATAGAGGCATGGTACCCATGTTGGTGTACATACATGACAAGAGAAACTGACGAAAAGTCCTTTGCTGACGTACATTAACATGGCAGCAATGACGTCACAGCCACAGCAAACACTTTTTCTTGAGCGTACACCAACATGAGATAATGATGATGACGAGTGCATTGGACACACATGTACAGGAATGTTGGTCAGTTTAACTGTATCTCTATAACCCTAAATGTTTTAATCAATGATTAAATCTTTTCTTCCTTCTGATGAATTTATTTTGATCTTTCTAATGTGATCAAATAAGTAGCTAAGGTTGTTTTTAAATAGGCCACGTTCGAAATTAAGATTCGAAAACTAACGATAAACAGGAAAGACCACTCCCCCTGAGATTCATAGCAAATTCAATGGTCAGTATTTTCCCAAAGGTTTTGTAAACAAGAAAATGAAGTCTTCATTCGAACGTGCCTTGGCTTTGATTTCCAAACTCGCTCCTCACTAGCGACGAAAACATAAACAGCAAATCAAAACCCAATCTGTAAGTCCTAAGTCATTCATTCACTCTTAAAATTCCTTGGCAAGAAAATGGAAGCCACATTTGAACAAAACTGTTGCTGGTGAGGATCGCTTTAGAATTTCTTGGTTATCAAAACCCATAAGATTTTAGATAAAGAATGAATCAATTCCAAATTCTCATAGTCGTATGCATAAACAACTCAAGCCTCATAATGATGAGATAAAACAATGACGACGTATTGTTTTATCGCATCATTATTTGTTTATGCATACGATTATGAGACTTTTGGAATTGGTCTATTACCAAATCAAAAACTTTTTGCATAGTATTTATTTGCATCCTAAAAATTAACAAACGAGAAGCTTTAAATAAACTAAACCCGCCAATGTTTCTCATTGACTTAGAGTACTAGTTAGTATACAAAACAAATTATAATATAGGTACTCTACGAGCTATAGTTAAGAACTCAGAGGTCTTTTTATGTTCGTTTTTCCAGTCATTGCAAACTCCTTACTTTTGATCATGCAGTTTCTAATCGCTGCATTCATTTAACCCCCTTAAAAATTTTTGATAATTTTCAAAAATCCTTGGATATGATTGAGCTTGATGGGCAACTGATGATATTTAATCAGCTGAAAGTGAAGTACATACTTTGGTGTTCAACAAGTCCAAACTTTGGACAGAAGGTTTAATAATCAATGGCTGGAAAAACTGCAAAAGACCTCAGGGTTTTTGGCGATATAAATTGCTTTATTGAATAAAATACACCCCAACTAACTCAAACAACTGTCTCCCTCCAAGCACCTGACAGCACAGTGGAAAAAAAGAAAAGAAAAGAGAAGAAAAGAGAAGAAACTGCTTTCCCTCCCATTTCTCCCATCCCATTCCAATATTGAAATGTGCTGATATTATTTCAATACCCATTACCTTCTCAAACACAGATGCGAAGTACACCAAGACAAGGCTCTAAGGGGTTAATTAAAATCACACATTAAAGATTGCTTTAATCTAACTAAACGACGTGAGAAGCTTTCCTGCTTAATAATCGATATTATGTTGTTTTGTTTTGTTGTACGGAGTAAATTAAGTATGTATTTATAAGGATATTAGAATATTACATAATTTACCTTCGGAGCCTCGCTATGGTGTAAATACGAAAAATAAGTATTTTAAATGACTTTAAATGATAAATAAACCTATACGTAATGGTTACGTGTTATTTATATCTTCTCGTAACCAATTGAACGGAACAGACACAACGAGAAGATCATACCAAGGATCTGGGGAAAGAACAATGTGCGACTCAGTTAATAACATTGCCAACAGTTGATATACCTTTCACGAATTCGCTTGATGGTCCACGAAACAATGGTTTCGTCAAGTTGAGGCTTTGTAGATAAATATATACACTGATTTGATGTATCTACTCCGACCTCGACTTGAAATCATTGTTTCTTGGATCAAGCGAATTTGGGAGAGGTGTATACTGAGTGTCTTCAGTCTGGAACATAACTATTGCAAGAAATAATCCTTGAAGAATTTTCATAGCTCAGACATACAGAAAAACAAACAAGCAGGCAAGCAGGCAAGCAGGCAAACAAGCCAAAACAAGTTCACGAATTACTTTGATTTAAAAAATAAATACCTGAATAATTGCAATCCCAACCCCAATGCCTCCAAGAGTTTTCATGTGACCTTTGATGAAATCTTGTAGCGCTTGAGAACATCCCTGAAATATTAAATGTTTCTAATAACCTCATGGTGGCTAACCTCGTTTAAAAGTAAGTTATCCATAAGTATTAGTGAGAGACCATAACATTTTTAAAATGTTGGTATTGTTCCATTTGTACACTCTTCGCATTGACTTTGGTACTATGAAAGATTTGTTCTTACAGTCAACAAACTTCACGCATGAACACAAAACATGAATATTTGAAATAATATTCGAATATTCAAAACAATAATCGAATCTTCGTTTGATTATTCGATTATTGAAATGAAGAATTGAATATTTTTTAAAATTTTTCATTATATAATCCAAAAATGAAATATTTATTTTATACTTGGATTAATAGTTTACCGTTTTAAGTTAATGTTATTGCCATCGGCCTTCAGTATTGAGCTACACAGCACTTTTTAGTTTTATTCTTTGTTCTTGCTTTCGACTGACTGGCATTCCTTTGTGTACAAAAACGAAAATGTGCCGCTAAGACTTCTCCAACTTCCTCTAGGATATCACTTCGGACGTCGGCGATTGCCTTTGGAAGATATTTGTTTGCGTTTCTCTCCACATTGTAGGCATTCTGAATGTCTTTTCTTGCATGATTTTAAAAATAGAGCCTAGGTCTGCTTAGTGCTGTATCTCATGGCAGCACAAAAATATCAAAGGGCAGCATTCCGGCATGCAAGAAAAGTAATGCAGACAGTCTTTCGATACTTTCTTTAGTAACAAAACCCTAAGCCTGGGAATTTTCTACAAGTCAAGTGCTAAGTATATCACCGAACTGAAATTAAAACTTAAAAATATATCCAAAGTAAGAATTTGCTTATTCGATGATCAGAAACAAGAATTGAAAATCAACGAAAATTCTTCAAATCTACAAATATATATAAGAATATTTATTTGAAACTTCGAATATTCATTTCAATATTTGAATCCTCGAATATTCATTTGAATATTCGTAGGATCGTAGAAAATGTGTTCATGCGTGAAGTTCGTTGACTGTATAAACTTGCAGGAATGAATACGTGGTCAGGGATCACAGTTTTTATCAAATGTGGAACCGATAAAACCCTAAAGGAAGGCTAAATTGCTTACCAAGAACCCATTTATTATATACAGCAAAAGTAACTGACTACACTTTTAAAACCGTAGAAGTAAAACTCAAATAAAACTTATTGCGCTCTTTCTTGTCACATGCTAACTTTGCCGTGGAATCACCCTCCCTCAACAAAAATCAGGAACAATCTTATGCTTTTTCATGACGGGAACGTAGTGAGTTTGGAATGGAGGGCCACATGTTAGGAAACTATAATGCCAATGTCACAGAGATAGAAAAGGTAGGTTTTAACCATAGGTGCTTCGAACCTGTAACTTATTTTGTTTATGATATTGTGTCTGTGCAATGTATACCCTTTACCTTTTGGTAGATGCTTGATGGGGATACGTTAACGTTGCATCCTGCCTTGCGGGATTTACAGCACGAAATTGGAACAGTTCCATTGTGGGGAGATTTCTTCCAGTTTGACGTTTCCCAATCTTTAGGTCCTTTGGCACCACAGCAGTGCAGCTGTTGGACAGACACAGCAGTCAACATAAACGAACGCAGTGTACAAATGATGTAATAGACATAACGAGGACGGGATGATGACAATGACGGGATGATGACAATGATGGGAAGATGACAATGATGGGATGATGACAATGACGGGAAGATGACAATGATGGGAAGATGACAATGATGGGATGATGACAATGATGGGATGATGACAATGACGGGAAGATGACAATGATGGGAAGATGACAATGATGGGATGATGACAATGACAGAACATGACAATGAAATGATTGCACTATACCATTTCTTGTGCGTGATCGACAGCCTTGTTGACTTTTGTGTTTTTCCCGTAGTCAATTTGGACGGATGTGTTCATGGCTTTCTCTACTGTATTGATAACCTGAAAACCAACACAAAATACTGAATGTATACATGCTCGATTCTGCTCAGTAAAAGTGAGACGTAAGAGGAGCATTCCTTGATTCATATTATATCCGTGTTATAACCCTATTTATTATATAAACTACAGTGTGTTATAGGGATTTTGGCCACTGAGAAACGTCCGCGTATCAGAACATGTTATTAGATAAACTGCACTGTGTTATAATCCCTATAACACAGTGCAGTTTATCTAATAAACAGATTAAAACATGGGCGCTTGGAGATATGAAATTCAACTCTCGTGTTCAACTCGATAGTTTTCTACGGAGCCCAAGGGACATCATAAGTTTCAGTTCCAAAGATCATCCCAAGTTCCAAAGATCATCCCAAGTTCCTAAGATCCCAAGTTATAAGATCCTAAGTTTCTAAGATCCTAAGATCCCAAGATCGCAAGATGCCAAGATCGCAAGATGCCAAGATCCCAAGTTCCCAAGATCCCAGCATGATTAACATCTCAAGATCCCAAGATCCTAAGTTCCCAAGATGCGGCCACGTTTCTAAGATCGAAGTTCCCAAGATCCCAAGATCCTGATTTCCCAAGATCCTGATTTCCCAAGTTCCTAAGTTATGCTAATGTCTACCGCTGATATTGCTTGCGGGCTCATTCCAAAATAGACTCCCTTGCAAGATGGCGGCGAAACTTTTCCTTTTGCTTGTTGTGTTTATATGTCTACTTTCCTATCGGTAAATGCAGTACTGGAAACCTACATCCCTGCTATTAAAGTTTAAAGGTTAAAGTACCTTTTAATAATTTCAACACTTCCGTCGTCACGGCCGTTAATAGCAGGGATGTAGGTTTCCAGTACTGCATTTACCGAGGATAGTAGACATATAAACACAACAAGCAAAACTAAAAGTTTGGCCGCCATCTTGCAAGGGAGAGCAAGGCTGAAAAACGAGCCCGCGGAAGCCCAATCTAGATTAAAGTTCAAATGAAAATAAAATCATAAACGTCTTCTAAGATTTAATTTTATGATTTTTTCTGTTTTCTTGTGTAAGTTAGCAGCCTATCTTTACTTCAAAAAACTAAAATTTAATAACAATCCTCTTATAATCTGCATTTTCTACTTGCCCAAATTGGGCTTCCGGTTTAGTTTTATCGTAAAAATCTTGAAATTTGGGAAAAAGTGCAAAAGTTAAGCCCGTTTCTTAAAAGTTAAGAAAAATCTACATCAGTTCATTGCCCAATGACTAGGGCTTAATATATCTTTTGTAGGACTTTTTTAGTGCTTGTACAAAAATGCTGGACGCTGAAAACCTCGACCCATTTTGGTTTTAGATCGTATGTTTTTCTAGTCATCATGAATGATCAGTGGCGCATGCGCACACGTTTTTCAGCCCTGCTGCAAGGGAGTCTATTTTGGAATGAGCCCGCAAGCAATCTCAGCGGTAGCGCATTAGCATAACTTAGGATCTTGGGAAACCAGGATCTTGGGAAACCAGGATCTTGGAATCTTGGGATCTTGGGAACTTCGATCTTAGAAACTTGGCATCTTGGGAACTTAGGATTTTGGGAACTTAGGATCTTGGGATCTTAGAAACTTAGGATCTTATAACTTGGGATCTTAGGAACTTGGGATCTTGGGAACTGAAACTTATAAGGTCCCTTAGATGGCTCTGTAGTTTTCACTCGTTACCTGCGCTCACTCATGAGACTATCGAGTTGAACATCTCGAAGATAAATTTCATATTTCCGCACGCCCATATATTATTATGTCCTTTAAAATTATTGATTGAGAGCCGGACGGGAAAATATTTGGCTCGAGGTCAAGCTGTACGCAGCCGAGCGTAGCGAGTCAATAAACAATTCATTATATGACCCTTTTCTGGCCTTTTTGTGTCTAATTCTAGACGCGTAAAAAAGTTGGCTCACGTCAAGCGAGCGCAAGAAGGTCCGGGTCCAGATGCGTTTTTTTTCTGAACCCCCTCAAAAGAAATCCGTATGTGCTCAATCACGTGATTTTTATAAACGGTTTTCATGGGAGCGCGAGCGCCGGTCCATACGGGTCATGATAAATAGAAATTCTTCCGTACATGGGAAATAATCGGATTTCTTTTTAAAAAGAAGCATAGGTAAGCTGAGCTAGAAACACTGAGTTGTTTTGGTCCAAGTCTGCTCAAGGATTGTAGTTCAATAAATGCTGAAGATGGCTTTAGTTATTCAAACAATAATGAGTAGAATGCGTACCTTGTCTCGTTTAGTGTATGCCAGGATTCCAGCAGCGATTTCGAGAATAAAGATGACCAGCAATAGAAAGAAATACTGAAAATAATGTACAAAAAAGTGAGCACCAAGTGTCACAAATAATGTTATCTTTGATTTTGATCTTATTGAGTGACCGTTTTTCAACCCAACAAGTTCGCGTACATCAAGCTAAAACCAAATCTAATATAGTGAGCTTCACAGTACTTGGTATTTTTCCATTACGTGAGCATGCGCACAGAGAAGTAGCTCTTGATGAGTTTATTACCAATCTCGATCTCAAAACCACACTTTCTTTCTCCGCATGCTCGACGAAATATATTGGCTCTGGAAAATTACATTATTTCCTGCTATGTGATTGGCTATTAGAAAGAAATCGGAAATAAAATTGCATTTATTTAAAACAAACAAAACCCGTAACTGCTACTTATACAGTGAGAAAAATCGTACCTGATTATTCTGAATTGCTTCAAACATTAAAGTATTGACAGAAACTCATCCCATCAGATACAACTGATTCTCACGTTCTATCGTAAGGGAAACATTCGTAGCTAGACTTTTAAACCATATTGTTTTCGTCTAAGCCTTTAGAATGCGCATGGTCCGAAATCCTATAGTCTGGGTCTTCCGGTTTGGAGTTTTCCAGAGCCAAGGTATTTCGTCAAGCCTGCGCAGTAAGGCGAAAAAAAGTAGCTCTGGAAACGAGATTGGTTTATTACAAGTCTTACCAGTAACAAAAAGCACTTGTTCTCCTTGACTGCACCACAGCATCCGACAAACCCAATGAACATGACGAGAGCACCCGCAGCAATCATGATATTGGCTGCTGCCTGGAAACCACTCTCTCCCATCAGTGACGTGTATTCATGGGCACTAACTCGGGTCCAGATCCCTACGGTCATCACCGTTATACCAGCGATCTGAAAAACGAAAGCAGAGTAAGAAATGCTTTATAATTATATAATTGAACATGAAAGGAAACGACTTAGTCCTCATAACGTTTATTTATTTATTTATTTGTTTGTTTATTTATTTATTTATTTATTTATTTATAGTTGGTCTTGTCTCCCACTGACAATGATTTCCCAGGTATGGGACAGCCTTGGAAAATGTATTTACGTATACCTCCAAATGGAATTTAAACATAAGCGGCGATGGTTATTCCTGTGAGAATGGCAGCTTTTGTTTATGCCCGGGTGAACTCTTGGTGAATTCTTAAGCCTGGTTCTCACTAGCGACGCAAGCATAAGCGCAAGCAACATACGCAGACTCAGTACTGCATTTATCACCG
>WUAP02151099.1:0-10913 GCA_015163945.2 Stichodactyla helianthus
TCATCCCACACGGAGGAGGGGATGCAAAGAGATTACCTGATGACTCTTGGGCTTGCAAACTTTCGAGCCGGGAGGGCGGGATTTGTAACGTATTCATCGGGATGTATCACAGATACATCCCGATGAATAACAAAGAAAACCGTGTTAACTAGGAAATAACGGACCTTATTGCTTTTGGCGCATCATTTTCCCAATTGGTCACCCAGTCGGGTCTCATCCATAATAATCTACCTTGCGTGGCGTTAGCAAGAAATAATACTCAAGAGAATGACAAGTGATTAATTGAGAAATAATAAAATATTATTTAACACGGTCTATTCACTCTCTTGAAGTATTCAAGGCTTCTTATCTTTCTCTAATAAACTATTAAGTGGCAGATTATAAGATCACAGTCTTCACAGGCAGCAAGATTTTGTCCGGTACTGATGCTAAAGTGTTTATTCAACTTCACGGATCTCACTTTGGTGCAGCGAAAACATCTTCGAAAACAAAGCTCTCCGGAAGTTTTGACAGAAATGAGTGAGTACTGAGTTTTTGTGATCAGTAGCGACTTCTTCCGAATTCACTAGAATATATTTAAAAATTTCGGATGTCATTCTGACGCAGCTTCGTAAATCTTTCGTCGCCCAGCTTCAACAACCTAAGGGGGAGGAGTTCATCAGAGGAATTTTTTTTTGGGGGGGGGGTCACAAGTGATGGGGAATCAGCAAAAAAATGCCGTACTGCAAGATGTGATGAAATAAATTTGTCATTAAACTTGTTCGAAAATGACGCGGGCATCACTAAAGTCCCATAGTGCCTCAGGGGGGATCAGATAATTTTCTTGGTGTCATGGTGACCCCCTTCCAGACGATAAATAATGAACGGTCCCTAACAACCTTTTATGATGATCCTCCTTACTGTCTATGCGTTATTTACCTGAGTCGCCCCCTCCCCTCACAACGTTGCTACAATGCCTTGTGAACCCCCTTTCTAAATCCTCCGACTGGCCCATAAATAATGACTGGTACCTAAATCAAGATTTATCTTATAGTATTGATATATCAATGAAAAGAGGTGAACTACCGAATATGGAATCGCTGTCAAAAATAACCATGAGTCATGACAATAGCGGTTCTTTTGCAGAATGGTACTTGCATAAGGTAGGTTAATATATTTATAGTCTAATCTTTGTTTACGCTGTTTGCTTGAAAGCCTTTGCTTTATGTTGATGAAGTAAAATATAAACAATGTATAAGCTGTATGGCCTTAGGGAGAAGAGATACATAAAATATAGGCAGAATGACTGATTCGACAGACAGACACACACTAGAATTGCCCTAAAAACATGGATGTACAGAAAATGTGAAGCGTTCACGGTACTTTTTCTTCCAATGTTTTTAGGTTGTTGTCGATAACCAGACTCGTAGAATGAAGTACACTTTCCTGTGTGACTGTTGGCTAGGGAGATGGGGTCCAAAAACAAGAGATATACAACCAATCAAAGACGATTCTCGTTAGCCGATTGTCACAAGATACTAAACCACGCGGTAAAGAAAGCTATCTAGGGGGATTCAGAAATCTATATTATATTAGCGGAGATTTGAACTGGCTCCGCCTTGTCGAACACACGTATAGTAATCAAAAAATATATCAAAATCTTACCTCTTTATGACTATGAGATATAAGCAAAATGTTTTGGATTGAGTGCTCGCTTGTTTAGGCTATCCCTCAAGACAAGCCAAGTAGATTAAGCAACGATGTGATATATAATGATGTGAGTATAACCATAGACCTATTTCAAAAAACGTTGTCGGTGAGAGGCTTCAAGCCTACGCGACTGGACCGAAAGGGGAAATGGGTAATAATCAATGAAACATTAGAATAACATGATTAGCATAATGGTATACAACTCTAGCCATGCCTCGACATTACAGCGAAGACACACGTGGACTATGGGTAGTAATCAATGAAACATTAGAATAACATGATTAGCATAATGGTATACAACTCTAGCCATGCCTCGACCTTACAGCGAAGACACACGTGAATGCTACAAGTGTCAGAAGCGTTAATTAATGCAGAATCTATTAATTGAATACAAATACTACCCATAGTCCTCTTCGGTCCAGTCGCGTAGGCTTGAAGCCTCTCACCGACGTTTTTTTGAAATATTACGTATATAATCAACATACGCATACTCATTGCAGCTCTTCTCGAATAGGTGTGAAAAAGACAAGTGCTGCTAACGAGCAATACCCAACTGAGTCTGCATACCTGCAGTCGTGTTTACACTGGGACGGTACACTGAGGTTCGACCTAAGCCAGACACGTTGAAAACCCTGATGCTAAATGATTAGTGGTCATTGTTAAAATCTAAACCAGCCTCAGTAAGGTTCCAGTGTAACGGCCAAAAAGTTTGATTATGATTATGATCAATCTTTGCACGTTTGTCTAGAGGGTACCTGAAAAGATGAATGAAATTGGTCAATTACTTAACCTCCCCTCTCTTGGATAAATAATGCGCATGCGCATTAACTAGATGGATAGGCGTTGACGTTCCTCGCTTGGGGAATCACGTGATGAAATCCTTTTATATCCTTGTAAATTCTTTAACAACTTCACGTTGTATTTGGCAGATTATGCACGATTTTTTTAACTTGAAAAAGCTTTTTTCAAACAACATGTCAACGCATTTACCTTTTGTTGGCAGTTTTTGTCCCAAATGTGGCTTCGCTTCTGACAATTTTATAAAAGTTCAAGCCTTTTGAAGGCCTTATATAAAGCTAAAATAACCTTACCTAGCTATGCTATAATTATATGTTACAAGCAATCTTTTATAAAATGTACATCACGGTAATAGGCCATATGCTTATAATGAAGTCTGGTCATTAAAAACGTCACTTCAATCCCCACAAATGATATGGTTCTATACCATACAGTAACCATGGAGACGTAAGGGTTAAGCGAATCATGATCATATACCATTTCGCAACCATGGCAACGTTAAAGGTCAAAGACTTCCATAAGGGTTATAATGACAGTTGGAACTGTAGCATATCGTATCACAATGATCACCATGGCAACCAACATGAGAGGGATCACCAACGTTATCATACTAACGATACCGTGCACATTTCGGCCTGACAGTCAAATATACAATGACCCAACTTTGTCATGCAAGCTTGATGACATTCTTTGACCCCGGGGGAGCAGGTCATGTGACATCCCGGTCCATAGCACATCTGTACGCACTTCTCCGCCTCGCATTTGATAGTCCCACATTCTCCGCCATTGCAAACCTGATAGCAGACTCTTGCGTTGCACGTCATCAACTGACAGTACCCGCCAGCACAATTTTGATTACATCGGTCCTTGCTGGAGCAATTCAGATTGCAATTCCCACCATCGCAGGTTTGATTACACGAATATAGAGTATCGAGCTGGTTACACGTTAAGGTACACCCTTCATAATTCCTGCATGCCTGTCGACACACTCCCAGGTGCGTTGAGTCGCAAACCGACAACATTCCAGAACCTGGGGGTCTCGTGCGAATATATTCACAATGACCAGCAAAACAGCTTGGAATGCAATTCTCGGCATTACAAATCATCTTGCATCCCCCACCAGTACAGTACTGCTGGCAGATCCTCGTACTGTGTGACAGACACTTCATAACACATCCCCCGCCTCGGCATATTTGGCTGCATTGTTCAGACAGGCATTCCATTTGACAGCCGCCAGCCACACACTCCTGAATACAGACTCCTGACTTACAGGTTAGTTTTCTACACCCTTCTCCTATACAGACTTGGCTGCATTTATGGTAGTCATTACAGTCAAGATTACAGTGACCTCCAAAACAAATCTGACTGTGATTATGTTGGGGGTCATAGTTAAATATATTACAGTACCCTCGTATGCATTCCTGGAAGCACGTCCTGTTCATTAGTCCGTAATTACAGGTTTCTTTTACAGCAACCTCATGGACTGGTTCTTTTGGTACGTTATAAATGCACCTCCCATCACGGCAAGATCGTAGACAACGCTCGGCTTGACAGAGCATTATGCAGTTACCATAGATACAAGTCTGTTTGCAATACTTCACCCCAGGAGGGCATCTCATTAAGCATTTTCCTGCCTTGCATTTCTGAATACACAGTTCTGTTCCAGGCTTGCAAGTCATTTGGCATCCCGCAACATTGCATTCTTGGTTACAATGTTTGCTGTTGCATCCGAGGTTACACTCACTTCTCAGACAATGCTGCCTGCATTTCCTAGAATTACAATCCATCGATTCACAGGAGCTAGCATAACAGCGCTGCCGGCAATCGTTAGGTGCAGTACAAGATATATTGCACTTTCCAGCGTGACAAAACTGATCACAGTTACGGTATTTTTCTGACACGTGACACGTCATATTGCGCCTGCGCACGGACCAGTACTGCTGACAGGTTGAATCGCTTTGCAGGGTGCACTGAGATCTTTCTTCCTTGATATGTAACTGACAAACGACAAGAACTGATATAGAACTGAGAAGTGTTACCAAGAGCGTACGACGAAGAGACATCTTTCTTCCTGTGGAAAAAATAAATAAAATACAATAAACAAATATATAAACGACGAAAACAGGGCCAAAAAAGGCATATTTTTATTACCGCTTTCTATATGACTCATAAAGCATGTCGTTTTGGCTCATTTGCATCAAATTTTAGGGGTACTTTGCATGAACACAATAGTTCCATGCGCAGTGAAGGATAACAAGCTATTGCATTTATGCAAAGTGCCCTCAAAGTCGAGTGCGGATAAATCTTGCTTTCTACAGCCCACAAATAAACGGCTTTCGATATTTTGGCTGAAAGATCACCATAGAAACGAGACTACGAGAAAACAAACAAATTAATTGATTTGAATATCGTCGCCCAAGACACAAGATCCTCGATTCAGATCTTTTTGTGCGATAACTCAAAGCGAAGACCGAAAGTCGGTAATTATTGTCATTTCTAGATTTAACTTTAGTTTAAGCTGAACTGGAAAACTAAAATAGAATTTTCAATAAACGCTTGAAATAAAAGAGAAAAAATGTTCCCCTGGTTCCTCTGGGGCTCGAACCCAGGACCTTCTGCGTGTAAAGCAGACGTGATAACCATCTACACTAAGGAACCATTTGTTACATAAATATATTTTCAAAAGATGTCTTTCAAAAATATCATGAACTAGATTCACTCTTGCATATTTGCTAACATATAATACCAGCTCAATCTTATTGGCTGTAAAAGTCATTTTACGAACGAACTGCGCAGTTAGTTTATCAATAAATATTCTTGGAGCGTCATTCCCACTATGACGTCACTACGAGATTTAGGAGTTTAAATGTTCCGGCTCCGATGGCAAAAATTTTCATTGTCAAATCCGAGGTTTCTGGCACAAAACGCCTTGTTGAAACCTATTCTTCGAACGAAATATGACCCCCGCCTTTCAAATACCCGGTCGTGGGGTAGCAGGCTCAAGCCGGGGAGCGAGACACATTTATCACTTTATCGGACGAATAAGATTAGTCTTCACATACATTTTAAAGTGGTATCTATGTCAGAATGTTTCGTTGATAAAATTTCATGGAAAGATTGATCAAGTTGGTCTAGTCTCGTGAATCATCCACGAAGAAAACGTCCCCCGGGTCTTAACGTACAGAAAACTGTAGCCGGGAAAAAAATTCAAGTTAGCCAGCAAGGATAACGAAAACTTTTGTTCCATTATTCGAAGTAAAAAAATCTTGACATAGTTAGTTCTGAGCTAGATTTAGCCGTTGGTTTTGTATGGTTGGCGTTATAGCCAACAGTTTCTCAGCTACACCAAAAATTCCACGGTTGGTAAATTGAACTCAGAAGAGATAGAGTCATCACGTTTGGTTTTGGCATATTCAAGAACAGAGGCCTTTGTTTATTTTGATAAGAAGCGATAAACCCCAAGGATCACCAGATATCTCCTGTTGCCGATGCACTAAAAAGACTCCTAAACCGCGTTGATGAACGTAACAATCAACGACCATTCTTCGACTACTACGAAAAAATAAAATAACACCAAATCTTGCCCTCCCACTAGCATACAAATTTCCCTTGTAAAACTCACGTAAACTTTGTTCGTGAGGTCGTTTTGCCCCTACCCAGGCTATAGGCGAGACCGGAAAAACAAAGTTGGGTTGATAAAGTGGGTGGCAAGTTTTCTTTAAAACGTCAAATACGGAAAAAGGTTCGACATTTGAATAAAAAACTTAAATTAAGTTATGCTTCAGGTCATGAGAAATGCGAGCTCTGCAAACAACAAAACTGACAGAATAGTCTAATTCAGTTATGCCAAAAACAAAGGGTAAACTCAGGGATAATTTATTCAAAGCGAAGGGCTCCGTAGAGGCAACTATTCGAGTTGAATCACTTGACTGACTTGTAAAATTCGGTGATGCAAATCGCGGTTAAGTTCAAGGTGTATCAGTTTTGCAATCAAAAGTGTCGGTTCCTCAGAGAATTAACTTATGATATACTGTATAATAATTTTTTTATTTAAAATCAGTATACACTTCTACCTGGTCTTTTCAAATTGTATATCAATGTTAGTTGAATATCAAAATTCATAACAGCCGTAATAAAGAACGAGGATAACTTAGTTAGATATCCCAAACCGAGCTCACACGAGAACACAAGCCAACGTGCGGTTGTTCCGTCCCTGAAAAACCGCTCTGCAAATGTGTTGTTGAAAAAGTGAACTAGAAGCAAGCTCGCTGACGATACAGATAAATTATTAAACAAATTACGATCCTTTAGCAAACATTTTGTGATTTTTAAACGAAAATACAAATTCGGATATCAGTTTTTCCAAAGCAGAGTCTCGGAGAAGTAGTAGTCGAAACCTCAGTTCACATTATAACCAAGCGTCAGAACAATAACTAAAACCTTATTTCCTGCTTTCAAACTTCTACTTAGATTTGACCCATAGTTAGCAGAAAGTACGATTATAGTTACTTACCTTCACGCTTTACCAAGCAAGATTTATTGTCTTGAAGGTACTGAGGATGCTAAACCCTTTTTGTACATTGTTTGACAGTTTCCTGAGTCTAAATATTCCACTTAACTTAAGTCAAGTGAGGTTTCGAATTACAGCATTAGTAAGCAGGGTAGAGTAGGGAAGCAAAATGTTTAGACATCTCGATACTCGGGAAGGAAAAGAGCGGCGTTCTTGTCATCATTGCTGCTGCCGTTGGTTCTGTTGCTGTTGTTATCGTGGTTGTAGTTGTTCTAGGTACAGCTGTTGCTACTTTTGTTAATTGTTGTTTTATTGAGTTTTTTTTTTTTCTTTTTCTGCTGCTCACTTTTTTGTTTTGTTTTGTTTTCCCCCCTTGTTTCTCTTCATTTTTTTCTTTTTTCAGTTTATCTTCGCCTTCCTCTTCCTTACTTCTTTCCTTCTTTCTTTTCTTTCTCTTTTTTTCCCTTTCATTCTTTCTCTCTCCCTTCGTATTGTTTCTGTTTTTACCTTTAACTTCCTTTCTTCATATTTTTCATTCTTGTTCTTATCAACCTGAATATTTACAATTTTAAGAATGTTAAGCAAAGACTGTTATCATTCATTTGGTTCCTATTTTGGGACTCTAGCAAAACAACATCCCAAATATCAAAAATTTAAGAGCAAACAATTTGATCTCTTCCGTTTCCTTTATCAACATCTCGCGGTGCAGATAACCACGAACATCTCTGTTCTCTGAGGTTTTCTTTTCTTGCTCTCAAAGCGCCGCTTAATTGCGATAAAGATACAGGAAAGAAAACAGTTCTGGGACCAGGGTACAGTGAACAGTGAAAAGGCGCATGGAAAAAACTGTCACGGTCATAAAGCCACCCTACCCCCGGTAGGAGAGCACTAGTAGTTTAAGAAAACATCAATCACGTCAGGTTTATGTTATTTGTTAACTTCAGGAACGATATCAGTGAATTCCGCCATCGGTTTTATCAGTAAACGAGCTCTGATCGTTTGACCATTTGTTTCCATCATATCAAACGCTAGATTTAGTATACATTCTATAGGTGCACCAAGTGTTGAATGGAATTCCCTAACACATTTAGACAGGATGAAATGCGTCTTCAAGTAGTGTGAGGTGACCTACATGTATATTTGATTTTAAAAGAACATCAGCCCTGAAATTTCAAGTATTAACTAGTTGAAAGCCTCCTGGGAGGTAATTAACATACTTGGAAAGATGCAATGGAGTAGTAGGAACTCTGGACTGTGGATTGATGCATTCGTTTGTTCTCCCTTGGTCGAAATTTTCTATGGTCCGGTGTGTGTGCAGTTGCTGTTACCAATGCTGCTATTGCTGCTTCTTTTAAGCAAAGTTTTCCTTTCAACTTTATCACACAACACAGAAGTAACCTTTATTACTTCTATAACCAATAAAAGGAAATCTGTAACATCGTGAAAAAAGATGAATATACTTAACTTACTGACTTTTCCGACGAAGGGCGAAAGCTCGAAACATCAGTAAAGTTAAGTATATTTCTCTTTTTTCACGGTGTTACAGATTTCCTTTTATTGGTTATTGTATTCATTACACACCGACGCAGCCTATACTAGTTTACTCGCTAGTTTCCACTTATGACTTCTACTTACCAAACTATCAAAAGGGATTCCAATTTTTGTTTTGAATTAAAAAATATTCTGAAACATAGGCGAAAAAAAGACTTCCTCTAAAAAAATAAATGGTTCCTCTGGGGTTCGAACCCAGGACCTTCTGCGTGTAAAGCAGACGTGATAACCGCTACACTAAGGAACCAATTGGTAATACATTTTATACACTGAATGCTAATATGGCGATCAATTTAAATAACTATTGTTCTGGATTCACTAGCCTCTCATACATGTGAAAACACTTTTGAGTTTCCACTTGAACACGAGGCTAGTTAGTCCAGAACAAAAGCAATTCTAATTGGACGTCATATTGGCATTCGGTGTACGGTGTTCTCTAGTATTTTTCCTGTCTCTTTTTTTTTTCCCACTAGTTAATTCTAAGCTTGATGTTTCGGCACAAAATCCAAAGATATACAACGTATTGCAGGTTCAGTCTCATTTCCACGAATGTTGAATATGTGTTGATATACAGGACTGAAGGAGGCCACATTATTAATATGAAAAAAAGGACTTAGTATTGTGATATCAAAGCTGATATTATTTTCCCAAAAAAGATCGAAGGCGGATTTCCAGCATGTCCTGTGCTTCTTTGTTCAAAGCCAGATTAGTGCTAATCCTGGATTAAATCTTATGTAAAGACATTAATTGTTTTGGTAATCGACAACGCCTTTGCGCAACTGCCCAGATGTATGCATACTCGTGTAACGTAATCAATGACTCCGGAATATTGTTGCAAGTTGCAGAGCAAAGCGCAATATTTACTTTTTGCAAAAATCCTTAATTGAAAGCTGTCGTTTCCACAGCCCAGCGATTCGTTTACCAAATATGGCATCTTACCTTGGTTGGAAGTCGTCGTAATTCAAATGTGGTAGCTTTTTCATCCCGAAAAAATCAGTCTAAACTTTTAGAGATTGTTCAAACTAAAATTTCAACTTGTCAGCCATGTTGGTATTATCGGTCAAAGGCCTGGGAACTTGTTTTGCTTGGCCACAGGCAACCCGCGCGACTCCATATTTTTATGAACAACCACTCTGATATTTAAACTTTGTTGTGCTAACACGGTGCTTTCTTAAGACCCATCAAGCATTTCGTTTTGGCTCACTTGATCAAATTTGAGGGGCAGTTTGCATGAACACAACAGTTTTCATGTGCAGCAAGCTACTGTGTTTATGTTAAGTGCCCCTCAAATTTGGAATAACAAACCGTGAATAAGTGTAACATTGCATGCTGCACGACACGTTACACAAGTATGCTGCCCCTGTTAGGTTCCATTATCGCACTTTATTGTATACTGAGCCGCGTCTGCAACTTTACTAGCTGCATGAAATGACAGCAGAGAAATGGCAGTCATGTCGGAACCCAGGACCTTCTGCGTGTAAAGCAGACGTGATAACCGCTACACTAAGGAACCACTTGTTTAGTTTAATAATTTTTATTAAAAGATTTATATTTTCTATTAAATTAGTTTTAATTTTACATGCTGATTTTATAGATTGTCAAATACTTATTTTGTTTTTCTTAGTTATTCCGAACAGCCAGCCAACCAGCCAACCAGCCAACCAACCAACCAACCAACCAACAAACAAACAAAAAACAACAACAACAACAAAAAACTTGCGCAACAGCAAGGGTGGTCCAGTTTCGTCACTGCACACTGTCATTGTTCAAATGCATGAACAAACTATGGTATTCAGATCAATCACAATGTATTTGACCTGTCATTTTTAAAGTGACTCTGAATAGTAGTGAAGGTCATGAAATTTTGTGCAAGTCTGTAAGGCCGGTGACGTTCAGTCAGTACTACTTAACGAGGTGGCGGGCCTGCATTTTCCCAGCCCACCTCCTTCTTTACTTGATGACCAGTCCCTAAGAAGCTTGTAATATGTGAAATATATAAGAAAACTTACTACGGTCGAAGTGGTATTTCAAGTGCGAGTGTTTCATTAGGGTTTCCAAACACGAGGAAACGTTTGAAAGCACGAGGCCATAGGAATCAGTGGTAACCTGACCTAATCGGCAATTCTACTTTCGCAAAAAAAACTCATTTAGAATCTTTCTTTCGTTAAAATCCTGAGAAAACTGGACCTTTTTCTTATATTATTCTTTTGCTTAAAAAAGAAAAAATCTGAATTTTTATAACTTTTATTTTTCAAAGATTTCAAGGAAAGGTTGATCTTTATTAATATTTATTCATACGGTAATAGTTATTCGTACGGTAATAGTTATTCGTACGGTAATAGTTATTCGTACGGTAATAGTTATT
>WUAP02151110.1:0-10913 GCA_015163945.2 Stichodactyla helianthus
TCTCACACCTCGGTGATCAATGCAATACTGAGTCTGCGTATGTTGCTTATGCTTATGCTTATGTCGCTAGTGAGGACTAGGCTTTATGACTCTGATTCCGATTCCGTTTTCTGGTTTCACTTCATCGGTGGCTCAAAATGCCACCGATGAAGTGAAGGTCACATTAAATGATATGGAATGAAATAATTGGATTTTGTTTGTGCTAAAATATATATATCCCTTTATTTTGTGTATTTTCATTAATAGAACTGTATTAAGTATTCAAAGTGACGTGATCTAAAGTGTGTACTATACATGTCGTGCTGCCTTAACAGGTCTACTTGTATGTACTAAATCAATACATTAATACAGATATATAATTTTTCAGTTATTATGGCCCTATGTTTTTTAGGCAAATGCCGCTTCTCAGTACTAGAGAGTAGCATTTTGAGCCACCGGAAATGCGAGTCGAAACTGAACTTGACAAAAAGTAACGCTAATAATGAAAATTTATTCAAATTTACAGGCATGCCATTGTTAGAAGAACAAAAGGAAAGCACAAAGGCTGTCAACTACACACTATGAGCCCAACAGAAAACTAATAACGCCAAAGAGATAGTTTTTCTCGGCGGTTTTTAATTTGTTGAAATTCACTCAACAGCAAGGCCTTGACTCAAAATACAAAATCCCGAGTTTGAGAAAAAATCTATCGAGGATTTTCCGAGACCGGCTCCAAAAACGGTTTCTCGGGATTTCCCCATAACATTAGCATATTAATGACAATTGCCATGCCACACCCACTATTTGAAACTTCAATCATTTGGTGAACATATGAGTGAAAATCGTTTGACTGAAAAGAGGGAAAGCTGGTTTTCGAGCGCTCTGAATATTGCCGGTCGGGGCTTAAGAAAACTGTATCGAGCCACCTTAAGCTGCTTATGACTCCGATTCCGACTCCGACACAAGTGAAAACCAGTTTTTAGGAAAGAAAAAGGAACAAAAAGTTATTTGTTAAGATCAAGGGTAAAAGTATGCTCGTCGTATCTCTTAGGGGTAAAAATCAGCGATTTGGTATCTGTTAGGGTGTTAAAATTGAAGTTTAGAATTTCAGAACTCCCTGGTATAATTTAGGGTATCGAAAACAGGAGAACTCATCGCTTTTCGCAGTGGGGTTTATGTTTATAGTTACGCACTTATGTGTTTATTAGTGGTATCTCTTAGGGGTTAAAAATCGCCCAGCCACACCCTTTTTAAAAGACTTCCGGTATCTTTCAGAGGTATTTTTGAAAATTTCTGACGAGCATACCCGATACTTTTACCCCGGAGTATCCTCCCCCACCTTTCCGGGTACTAAATGTTACAATTGATGCTCTATTTGTGAGAATTCTAAGGCTAAATTAGTTACAATCGTAATGGTTACGCCTGTACACACCCAAGCTAATTCCAGAAGGAATGCGTAAGAAACAAGCCAGTTTACGTAAGGAGAAATTGCTAGAGAATTACGAAGTATACATGTCCTGCAATCGGATAGTTAGGTAACGTGAATCAAGTGAGACGAGGGACTGTTGTTGACATGTGCATACCGGAACTAATTGATTGTCACGTAAAGTCACGTAAGCTAGCTTTGCTACAATATGAGTAAATTTTCATAGATTAAAAATACATTCTAACATGCAAAAGGTAACTTAAGCTTAAACGAACTATCGGTGTGCGTATTCCGTGACAGTATGACTGTGAAAAAGTCGCGGCACGGTCAGTGCTGTAAGCGTGCTTTATAGCCGCGACCGTGATGTTTTCTACAATTTTGTCGTGCCTTGCCGTGCTTTGACCATGTTACGACCGTGTTCGTGCCGCGAGCTTTTCACAGACATACGAATTCTACGTTTAAGTCCTTCTGCCACTAAAGTAATCCTCAAAAACGGTATCAATTCAGGACGCCTAATACCATGTTCTCTTTCTCAGTGCTCTGGTTTATTTCCCACACTGAAAGAAAAAATATTTATGCTAAGAAAAGTTGTAGAAATACAAGCTCGGATGTTTATTAGCTAGTAAATGGATAAATCCGTACGTAAGGAAATTTGTTATATTCCATATATAAATTTAAAGTAGAACAATAACAACAACAACAACAGGACAGGGACCGCAGAGCTATGGGGCTGGGCTGGTGACTGGGGCTGGGGGCGGTCCCTGCAAGAACAACAAAAACAACACATTAGCAGCAACAACAACAGCAACACTAATAACAACACCCAAAGCAATAGAAACAATAGCAGCTTAGCAACTTGTCATTGTGAGAAAAGTTACATGTAAGGGACCTGTTACTTAATACAAAAACAAAAAAATAGTTGCAATAAAAATACTGAAATCTACATTAGTTTTTCATCATTACTGACAACTAAGGCAACTAAGACCCAACAAACGAGTAATCACTAACCCTGTACAGATTCTGCGACATTTGTTTTTCCAACATCTTCAAGTGCATTGATAAGAATATGTGACTTTGCACGATTGGTATTTCTTCGCTTCCATTTCATGAGCATCTGATGAGCCTGTTCCTCGGGATTGTCACGATTGTACATGGTTATGGAGTGGATGGCGCTTTCATCGAGGCCAAGGCATCTACCGAGAAATTTCCACACGTCTATGATGTCCTTGGTGATTCTGTTTAAGAGCTCTTCTGTTACAGGTTTTCCATCACGGCTTTTACGGTCTTCTTTTAACACATCTTGGCAATTCATAAAAGTTCTTTTTCAGTATAAATTTAAGGCACTTTTTATTGTTTTAAAACTCGTGGAGAGTAATGAGGGGACGAATACAGTCAATTCAAAAGCGTTGTCGTTAACTCGACACGCGACTACGCGACTGGACCGAAAGGGGTGTACGAGTAGAAATCACTGAAGCGGTTTAAAACTGCATATCTTAATTAGACACAATATGTGGTACGCTTACACTATGGACCTTTGGATGATGCATGTCCTCAGCATGAAAACTTAAGAAGCAGGCATCTTCTTATCAATATTCCCAAAGTGTAATCTAGTGCCGATTTGGGAGCAACTGCAGAATATCCCACAAATCATATGCAAGTTGTGATCTATTTCAAAATTAAGCAGTCAGTTTCCTTTCGCAAACGCGAAGAGATAGAATAGATTTCTGCTTGCCACTGTTATAATATTATTAGTAGAGTGATTTTATTTAACCCGTGAAAAAAATAGTACGCAGAATAGTTAGTAGTAGACTCTAAACCCATTGTTTACTTTTGTTCTTTATCAACTATGCGCGAACAACTGTATGCAGACAGAATAATAAACACTTCATTAATTTCTACCCATACTTCCAGTCACGTAGCCTTGAGGTCGGTTACGACAACGTTTTTTTTAATCCCTCCTGAAGATCTTCGCTGAATGATACAGGCTTTAGAAATGAATATGAAGAAATTCTTCATTATTTCATAGTTCTTTTGGTCGTGCAATCGCCAATCACCCATCGCCATTCGCCATTCGTTCCATCAACCTTTTTTGAAACAGCCATATTCAAGACGAACGATAGGTAGGAACTTGAAGAGATTTATTTATCTTGAAAAAATACGTTAAATATTTACCTAAAACACTTTTTGCCACTTCTACCAGTCCTGCGTCAATCAATGCCGTCAGCAGTCTCTCCAAGGTCGGGATGTCGTCACTATTCATCCAATAAACCAGCATTTGATACGTTTGTTCTCTGCCACTTCCTGAAGGATATTCATTTTTCAAACTTTGTATTACATTATTTTTGATTCCAAGGTTTCTCCCAATTTTTTGCCATTTCCCAACTTCATTCTGCGCCACACGAAGCAGGAATCTTCTATATCTTCCTTTATGCTGTCGAACATCATCTTCAAAACCTGTCGATAAACATTTTTACTGCAGAATAAACTTTTTAGCCCATCACTAAAGAAAGTTTAACTTGCTAAAAGCCGACATGATGGACTTTGAGAAATTTAAATGGAAGGCAACTCAAGCAATGAAAAGGACTAGTGATGAGAACAAGATGAAAGAAACGAAGAGGGAAGTAAAAGGATTAATGTTGCAAGAACCCAAAGCAATCAATAAAGTAGCTTACTTGAGCCATCTGGAAGAGAACGTTTTATTTCTTCAAGAGGATCGTGAGTGTCTCCTGGTCCTAAACATGTTAAAAATTATGAGGGAAATTTAATTACAAAATATTTATTCTTTTAGATTATTAAACTTGAACGAGAACTCAGCTAATAACTCTTATCTGATCCCCCTATATATGGGACTTTAGAGATCTCCCTCGTTATAGATTGAATTTACTCAGAAATGTATGCTAACCTCCCTTTAACTCAGACGACGACACACTATTTAAATAACATTCGCAAAATTAATTACTAATGTGTCTTACAACAACTTTGATTGTAGCTAATTTGAAATACTGACCTTGTTCCTGAATGGGATAGTTGGTATTGTTATTAACAACTTGCGGATTGTCATTTCCTTCAGCTGCCATCTGACGAGAAATGTTACCTGAAGCAAACATTTTAAATACAACTGAATGAGAACTCGTGCCAGACCAGAATAAAAAGTACGTTTTGTATTGTAGACCAAATCCATCTGAACGTAGCTTTTTCTTATTCAAATCACGTGTCATTCCCTTGGGCATCGTTTCTTTGTTTAATGGTAACATTTAAGATTGATGTACCTCATCACCACCACCCCCATCACATGAGACGTAGAAGCCCTCCAGGGGTAGGGGTAGGGGATTTGAAAGGAGAGCCGCTACGCAGGCTACCAGTACATCATCACTCTGTATCAGCTGTCACTGGACAAGAATTATAGTTACCTGCGTCAGTCATCTCGAATACAAATAAAAACAGAGCAGAAGTAAAAAGTACATTTTACATACTTGGCGACAGTCTAACACGCTGCCTCTTACCGCTTTCAAACTTTCCTTCGTTCCCTTCGTTCCCTTCCTTCCCTTCCTCCCCTTCCCTTCCTTCCTCCCTTCCCTTCCTTTCCTCCCTTCCCTTCCCTTCCTTTCCTTCCCTTCCTTTCCTTCCCTTCCCTTCCCTTCCCTTCCCTTCCCTTCCCTGACTGACTGACTGACTAACTGTATGGCGGCAACAACTTATGAGGTTGTTGCTGTCCAAGACTGCACTCAAGATATCAGGAGATCGATGTCTCAAGATAAGCTACTTATAAACGATGTTAAAACAGAACTTATTTGATAGGTACCACACAGCAACTAGCAAAAGTTACTATACATAGCTTATCTATAGGAGACTGTGAGATTGCCCCGCAATCGCCTGTACTCAAACTGACCGTCGAAGCAACCTCGTCCCCAGAGCCCGGGATAAACACTGGTGTCGTACAAGGAAGATAGCTAAAGACTTGCAACCATGGTGTATATTCTTATTCATTAGTATGCATGGAATGTACAGAGGTGCAAGTCATAGTATCAGCTCCAAACAAGCTTCAAATATGTTTTCAAAATAAAGAAATCTACGACTTTGTTGTATCTATCCATGGATTCAGAATACAGTAGTCAATTGATTGTGAATTCTGTAGTCTTCCAATTTATTTAATTATTTAATTAAATATTACATAAAAACTAGGATCAAATAATTAAGTTTTCAAAACAATGGAGTCCAGGGTCACATTTGAGCTGTTGTGACTTGACTATGGTTAGCTGAATACATCTACTATCTACGGTTGTGGTTTTAGGCTGTAGACTGTAAAGGATGGGAAAGGAGCTCGTCAAATCTTGTGGGAAATCTATAGGCAAGTGTAGGACTGTGGAATGGTCGTAGTTACAGCACATGCGCATGCCATCCATCAGTTGAAATTATTCAAATCACTCCACGTGTACGACGAGAACATTCTTATTCCTTGGTGGCGCGTATTAAAACAGCATGCATTTTCACATTGCCGTAGGGTGAATTTTATTTTTATAACGAGCTATATAACATTAAGTAAACAATCTTAGAGGTTGGCGTTGAACTTAAATTTGCTTCCGCAGGCTGTGCCATTTTAGTAGTTCTACCTGAAGAAGATGCCACAGCCAACACTCAAAAAATTCATTACACATTCTGTGCATTATTACAGCGTTCAGATAAGCTGTTGAATATTAAAATATCACCGTTCTATTGTTCTAATCTGCACGATGTTGAAAATGTTCGTTAAAGCAAAAAGCTCTATTACAGCCAGAAACACAAAGTGTGATATCCTAGACCAGACAAAGGCTGAAATTATTCTGAAAACGGTTGACATGACAATATAAGCTATAGACATTTTGAAATTTTAAAAATTACCTGTATTTGTGTTGAAAGTATAAATTGCTATTTTGTCTTCACATTTTTTATAATATCCAACAAGAGCCGTCGTTTTTTTGTAGCAGCAGCAGCAGTTGAACAGTGTGCTTGTTCTTGTGGTAAGGAAAAGTGGACTAGCGTCTTCAAGCTTATCGAATTTTTCTCTAATGTAGAAGCTATTATCACCGTTATTCTTTTCTATTTTAATTTTAAGGAGGTTTAAGGGCCCATCAGGATTATCTCGTTTAGTTAATGCTAAAACTCTTTGAATTCGACTTTCACACAATTCACTGGCGTCTAGTGTTTTTATGCTCGTACTGTGTCTCGTTAGAAAAAGTGAGGTGTTGAAGTGTTCATCTTCACAAGGTACAAATGTGTATCCCTGTACATCTTTTCTCTTGTTCTTTACATCAGTCTCAGTACAATCATTTAGTTCGTTTGGAGACTTGGAATGAACATGAATAATAGCTTTACTTGAGGTTTCATTCAACAAATCAACGTGTACAGAAGGGATATAAGCAAAATAGTTTGTCTTCTTGTCCTCAACTCCTAACAAGTCCCTGAAATTGTCGTCATTTTTCACAATACAGCCCTCAGTGGTGGCTATTTCTTCGTCTCCATTGTACCAAACAACTTTAACAGTTCCTTCATGAACAGCGCCATCAGTTCCACTCCGAGTCCTCAAGTCAGTAGTTTAAGGTCAACCCCATACTACTGTACGGAATCCGTTTGCACGAAACTGAAAGTACAAATCGATCGCTTTTTCAAGTCTTTGAAGACGAAAAGACTCCGAAACGAGGGTGGCAAGAGTGGTGTACCGCTGAAGCTTTTGCTTTTTACAGTACTGTGAACCCCCCTCCCCCCCCTAGTTCAGATCTACTGAGTTCTGCTGTTTCTCTCGTAGATTTACGTAATGTTTTGGGTGAGGGTTATTCCAAAACATGAAAATCGAACAAGGGCAAATTGGCTAAACTCTGTTTCGAATCACAACCGACGTAAAGAAGAGAGAAGCCGTGAACTATTATCAATGTTGCGCGCAGTAGTGAAAGTGTTTTTTTTTTTTTTTTTTTTTTTTTTTTTGTAATAATTTGCCGTTAAAGTTTCGTAAGGTTCGACACCTCGCTGAGTGCAACATGCGAACATCAAGCTGTTTATCAAATTGTCACGGATATAATTATCGACCGGTTTATACTCGTGTGATCCAAGATCTGCAGTCTTGATATTTCAATGATATAATGAATTAATATGCTTAAGCTTTATGCATCTAAAACGTGAAATTTAAAGCTAAGTGTGTGATTTAAAGCTAGGTTTGGAAACTTTGCCTGAAGGAATCAACCAGCAGCCAGACAGGATTCCATGAATGTTTTTACACACTTTGAACTTACATTACCTGATGAATTTTAGGCTCTCTGAATCTAAGATTCATTAAAGTAGAGATTCAGTATCATTTTGACCTACCTTATTGTAGTTTTAAGCGTTTTAACAGCCAATATTTTCAGTTATTCCAGGAGAAGCTCTAAACTTCTGCCTTTCATGCAAATCATGGACGACGTCATGCTGTTACCACAGGTCTCCCTTGCGAGAAGAAATCCAATTTTATACGTAGAACTGGGCACGAACTTTATTTCGTCCCCCCAAAAAATCCCAGAATCCAAAGCATGAAGGCGGCACTTCAGTCTTAGTCTTCTCCAAAATCTTTACAGCCCCAAAATTCTGTTCGTGCCCAGTTGATTTCCGGAAAAGCGAATTTGATAAGAATTAAATAAACGAGAGGAAAAAATGACATTTTGTCGTTTGATATTTCGGCCACCCTATTTTCCGTTAGTCATAGATTAAAAATGAAAGATTTCTCAAGAATCCCAAGAAAAATGATGTGAGTTCAATCTTCATACTTCATTCGCATGTAAACAAACGCGCTATATAAGATTTGAATAGGACATACATAGCCAAGTAATTAAACTTTATGAGTTTTGTTCGATTTATTATTTGAAAATTCTTTACAAAATCAAAAATGGATTTATAGGGACCGGGGCAAAGGAGTATATTTCGTGAGAACTATATCACAACGTCTCCGGCACCATGTACCTGACACGGTACGATACGGCACGCCTCATTGGCATTGCTGTGAACGTTAAGAATCAGGTAAAAATTCCATAAAACAAACTCTCCGTACATTCATTACAAAACTATAAAAAATCAAAATAGTTTGAATGACTGATTCCTTAGAAAATTAAGGAATATCTATGGAAAAAGACCTTTTATTAACCGACAGCGTTACTGCTATTGATCGAGATTTTTCCCAAGCTGCCTTATGGCCCAACTGCGTAGGAACGACGTAGCAAGCGAGGATAATAAGATGTTTATTACATGACAAGGTGAACACAAAAATAAGGTGGTCTGTACCGTAAATTATGGACCGCATATTGACCAATGAAAGCGCTTGAATATAATAAGCTGATTAATATTAACACTACACATAGCATGTAAACTAACATTCTAAATTTCATTTGCATTCAGTAGATAAAGAAAACCACTTTCTTTTACTAATATCATATTGTTATTATTAATTTACCTGATAATATTTTACTATTGCTATTCTACTTTTCACCTTGCTTTATTTAACGGTGTTGAATTTGCATGATCTAAGTTAAAACAAGACTGGAACATAATTCGTACCGCATAGGATTGTGGGGCCAATTTTGTAGACGCAGTAGAGTTTGTTCCCAGTCTTCCCTCTTGGGCTTCTGAAAGCCGAATCCACCCAAACTAGACCAGTTAGACTATTATATTACTATTCACCTAGTTTTACTTCACGGTGCTGAATATGTATGAATCATGTTAAAAAATGGAGAACAATTTCGTACCCCATAGAATATTGGCGGACTAACGATGCAGACACTTCTGGGTCTCCTGCACGTTGGGCTTCTGAAGAGCCGAATCTACCTCAACTAAACCAAATCTATTATGCTTCTGTCGTTAAAACAATCGTAGTTCCAACCAGTTTGCTTGCTACTGTTTTTTCAAAATTTGAATCAAGTATCAATTTGCTTCAAGTGGTTTTAGACCCCGTCCACACTAATGCCTTTTCGAAAGGCTTCGTTTTCGTCTCACCGAAAACGCCATCGAGGAACTTCGTGTCCCCACTAGCGTTTTCATGGCGTTTTCGCCCGTCCACACTAAAAGGAACAAAAATGCAGATGCAAATACACCAAATACAGACATTCTGTCATTATCCGCCGGCGGCATGCTTTGAATGACGTCAGCGTTTTCAAAAGCCTCCGTTTTCGCCTGTCCACACTAATACGATAGGCCTCCGTTTTCAAATGTCTCCACTTTGGGGAGCGTTTTCAAATGTATTCGTTTTCGATAAAAACGCTCAGCGTTTTCGATCGTTACAGTGCGGACTCAAGGCTAAAACGCATCGAAAAGTATTTGTTTTCAAACGAAAACAAATTAGTGTGGGCGGGGTCTTAAGTTTAGAGCTATAAATTGACGTATTTCCGAGTCCAATTACTCCCAAAAAACAAAGTCAGAAATCCTGCTATTTAATAAAAGCAAGAAAATATTGTCAGAACTGCTCTTCACTTTGAACTCGGAAGTCGCTTTGTCATACAAGTGACGTGACGTCACACTTAAAATCTCCATACTGTTCTTGGCTAGAATGTGACGTCATAGATCGAGTATCAGCGAATACTCTTTGCAAGGGAGAGCTCAAAATTGCGAATTGGGCCATGTTTTGTTGAAGAATGTGGTTTTCCACCCAAAAAATACAGTGTAGGCTCAAGTCGCTTGTCGCTTATAAGCCGACTCGCCACTAAAGAAATCCTTAAGTTGGTATCATTACAGGAAACCCAAGATTGCTGTGTTCTCTTTCTCAATGCTCTAGATTTTTTTCCCACTCTGAAAGAAAAAATACAAGCAAATTTATGATACAGTCAATGTTATTAACGTTGTCCACCGAAAAGTGACATTTAGACTAAAAGAAATCACTTGATTCATTTGTTTATTTGTTTAAAGGGATAAAAATTCAAAATTAAACTGTAGTATTATTAACAGTAAACAGGGAATAATAAATAAACTCTACACAATGATTTCCTATAACAAGCATTAGAGCGAGTTTTTAGGTATCACGTGATATTTCTTGCAGTCTAAATGCCTTTTTTCGGTGGACAACGTTAATGACATTGACCGTATATTCTCGATAAAATAAAAGTAGAACAATAATAATAATAATAACAACAGCAACACAGGGACCTCAGAGCCATGAAACAACAAAAATAATAGTGTTACAGACGAGTAACAAGACAAACCCAGCAGTACACTAGAACTTACTTTAATAGTTCTCTAGAAGTACTCACTACTCACTAATGTTTCCTATTTATATGTTTTACAAAGATTCGAGAACGTTCTAGTGTAATCTAAATTACGTAATGTTCTATTTTTTTTTAGAATCTCTAGATATTCTGTTACAAAAATCGTTTTATTTTTCTAGAACCTTCCAGAACCATATTTCTATCTTCTCTGAATATCTAGAACTTTCTAGAACTCATTACCATATTTCTTAGACATTCTAGAACTATCTGTTTACTAAATGGAACTTTCTAGAAATTACTAAGCGTGAGAATAGGCA
>WUAP02151121.1:0-26169 GCA_015163945.2 Stichodactyla helianthus
TGATCGTACCATATCCTAGAGCATGATACATGCTTTCTTTAGCCCTGCAGTTTCAAAAAGAAATCATCAGGAAATCACAAATAAACAATTAAGGGCTTTTTGCAGCAATCCAAGATTTGGAGTCTGGAATCCACCATTTGGAATCTGGAATTTACATAAATGTAGCCTTTGGAATATAGAATCCAAGACTTGGAATTTGGAATCCAGCACATGAAATTTGGAATCCACAGAAATTTAGCTTTTGGAATCTGGAACCCAAGACTTGGAATCCTGATTCCAGCACATGATATCTGGAATCCAGTACTTCATATTTGGAATCCTGAGCATGACATCCCAGATTCTGTTGCACTGGGCAAAAACAAGCCACACACACGATACATATAATATTGTTTTGTCAGTAAGACTCTGCATGTGACTGATTTTCTCTATCTTAGCCTGTTTGCCTATAATTTCCTCTTTTCCTATATAGCTGAGACACCATTATGAACAATATATTTTCAATCTTGATGTCTTGCATCACATTACAATTACATCAATTATTTGTAACCAAGAAATAAGTCAGCTGTATCAACAAAAATTATTGAATAATATTTGATGTTTTTAACCCTTTCTTTCTTTCTTTTTACAGGGGAAATAACAAGTGTTTAGTTTTAGAAAATATCCATACTTACCTGCATGAGAGCAATTTCTAATGTCCAAAGAGGTTCTGACATATTCTATCAAAACTATACAAAACTTCCTGGAGGTACAGTGGTATATGAGGCAGGAAAGTTTAATCATGAAATTACACAACACTGGTTACTGAGTCTAATCAACTTACCAAGGCTCTAGCATTTTCTGAGCTTTAAAAAACTTATTTGATAAACAAAGGTTGATAGCAACAGCTGTGGTACAGATAGCATCTGGTAGAGATTTTTCATCACTTTGACTTGAACTACTGCAGTTAAAACAAGACAGAAGAATAAAAGAACACTGATCAGAAGAGGAAATGAATCATACATAATTGACAGCTTTGAGAATAAGGACTTTTATTTTTTTCTGGTCCGGAATCCTAGTGAATCACGTGCGCTGATTGGTTGTTAGCTGGTCCGGTTTTTTCTCAGTACGGACTGGCTCTCATCCGGACATGGGCTTGGAAGGGATTCCGAACTGGGGAAAAATAAAAACATTATTAAACAGCTTAGGTCGGTCTTGAGAAAATATTTGCCCTTGTTTTTGAAAACGGACTTTGGCCTGTGGTCTCAGTCCATTTTCAAAACCTTGGGCAAATATTTTCTCAGTACAGACCTCACAGCAGTTTAATAACATACTTCTCTTTTGTTTTGGCAGATATCTTACATCACAATATAATTGAAACAATGGACTTTGAAACCAAATTTTATTTTAGTGGACTGCCCGTTTCACTCATATCAAATGAAAAAATGGAAAAAAGATGGGAAATAAAATAACATGAAAAGGATTAATTATGAAATATTTGCAGGGAACATTTATTGATTGAATTTTTGCTCAGATATTCTTGTGGCTAGCAAAAAGTTGAATACAAATAAGATGGGATATTTTCATATTCTTTTTTTAAAATAAACATTTTCATATTTCTGATTAAACAATTCATCTTAACTCAGTAAAATCATTTCCATAACCCATAAAATATCACAACATAACAAAAGTATCCATGTGGTTGTACTAATCAATTATATGTATGTACAATTTAATAAATGCTGGTAGTATAAAATGTAACACAATTATGTGAAGTCATAAATGTATAGTCTATATCATTCCTGGGGTAGTGAACATGAATTAAAATAAAATAAAGCGTGTAGAGAAACAAAGTTTAGTCACCTTTAAGGGACCGTTCATTATTTATCAGAGGGGGGCTTGGTGAGAAATTGGGAGGCCTCGAAATGTTTACTGCACCGCTAATGGGGGTCCTGAATTTTTTAAGGCTATAAAAGGGAGGGCACCGAAATTTATTTTTATGTTTCATGGGGGGGTGGTGTGAAAAACGAGCAATCACTTTGGGAGGGTGCCCGAAAAAAATCCAGCATTTTAAGAATTTCCCACCAAGCCCCACCTCCCTGATAAATAATGAACGGTCCCTAAGTTGTTTACAACAACAATAGCTTACACCGTTTTCCAATTATAATGACAGCTAATGGTTTGGCGCATAATTTTGGAATACATAAGCATTTTGAGGCAAAAACTAAAGGCTTTTACGAAAGATTTAGGGCCATAAATCCTTGAAATCCATTAGCAAACAGCTGAAATTATATCCTTTCGTTTTTTTCCCCACAAACGACAAGACAAAAACAATCTTTCGCTTTATTTGTTCACATCATGCAAGTTTGATAGTTTTGTTTTGGATAAAAATATCACCAAAAACTCAGCTGTCTTACCTTGCACTGCCGTCCAATCCTCCCTTTCCCTGTTCTGTCATGGTAGACAGCTGGAAGTCGCGTTAGACGTGAGAAATTGGAGGAAAAAGTCAGGAAAATAAAGCGAAATTTTTCTTGATTTGAAGCATTTTGTTCCTCGCGGTCACCTGCACTGTTTACTTGTACCCAGGCTACCTGACCTACAATAACACAGGGAGCCCTGGAAGATAGCGAATCAGAACTAAAAAAAATCAAAAACATCCTTTAAAAAAGAGCGAAAAAATTATAACATTTAAAAGTTTACAATGATTTTGAGGGTAAATTTCCTTTAATTGTTTTCTGTCTGCCTTTTTTATTTATTTTGGGTTCAAGTTTCAAGATTCAGGTCAGATGTTTAGTGTTGCTAAAAATAGCAGCTACCGAATTCAAAACAATGAAATAATTATCATAAACAAGAAAGTCCTAAATAAAAGGCAAGATTGTAAACAGAAACGCAATCTAAAATTCTCTGCAAGAGGTCATACATCCCCCAGCAGGGGAGGACTGAAGTAATTTTATAGGGGGGTGTGTCCAGCTGTCATAATTACATATCACAACATCAGTAGCTTTCAAACAAAAGAAACCAACTGGCCACAAAGAAATTTTCTGTGCATCACTACCCAGAATTTGGCCTAAAAATGACCCGAAAACTTCAACCCGAGGATCGTATTCACTCAAGAACGAGATATCAGTATTGGTTTCTTTCATAAGTTTTGTACCCGAGGCTGAAAAAAAGGATTTTAGAGCAATTTAAAGCCGGTGAAGATGTCCTGTGATGGGAATAAGATTATGGTTTTCCGTCCAACTCGCTCTGAATTCGCCAACTTTCCTGCTTATATTCGTAAAATGGAGTCATTAGGGGCTCACCGAGCAGGAATAGCAAAGGTAAACATGATAATTTTGTCCCTATGATATAGAAATTTGAAGCGAACTTAAAGATCATGACATGACTGACTAGAAAGTTGAATGTAGTGCATGACTCGAGTCACGTACTACTTGGTGCTATTCACCAATCACTCGCTAAAAATCTCGCTATTTCTTCTCTTCGCCCTTCAGATTATTCCTCCAAAAGGCTGGGTTCCAAGGAAAAATTACAGTACAGTTGATGTGGATATTCCTGCGCCTATCCATCAAGTTATCACAGGCACACAAGGTAAAAATTTTGATTAGTTTGAAGTGAAAAGTTTGTGTTGGAATATGAACCCTTCCGCGATGGTTTTTGATTCAAATGTTTACTGGGTCGTGAAGTTAATTGTCCTTTGGTTTAAGAAGGAGTAGTCACGACAGTTACTGTAAGAAATATAGCCTTCTTACTCTCCTTTTTTTGTTTGTTTAAAGAAAATTGTGTTATCATGATACCCTTAACATAAAAAGAGCAGTTTTATAAGCATTCAAATGAACTCAAGGACGAAAATAACTTGAAACCAGACCTCAGAAATTCCCAATTCCTTGCTGAACTTATTATTGATAGAGAGAAGTTTACCATTTCCCGAGTTATAAAATTTTGATTGAGTAAAAGTGCGTCAATGGTTCTTTGATGTCCTGGTGTTAGAACGTGCCTGTTGGTTTTACATCAAGGTTACTGTCACTCCTTGGGTATTTCCGTTTACCACAGGACGGTTGGGGATAGTTTGGACTTTGTGGTTACAAAAAGAGCGTGTTCTTTCGATGATAACCTTGGATTTCCTGCGATTCAGGAAACGTAAACATGGGAGATTAAATTGTGGCTTGAACAATTCTAGTCATATCCCTACTGGTCCCTAATGGTTATTACGGACCGGCCAGCATATAAATTATAGATAGGGTGTATGTTTATAATTATATTATAGCACATTATAACAAGGATATCAATTAACGTGCAATAAATAGCACGATTGTTAAATGTTCACTTTAAAAAAAAACTGAAAAAAGACATTGAATATATTAATTTTTCTATATAAATGTGTTGATGTCTTTTGTTTTGATTTCAAAAACTTGCACTATACTACAAAAACTTTTTTGTTCTTCTAACAGAGTGCTCTTAAAATTTTTTTCCTTTTGTACTGAAGTGGTAGGATAATTCCAAAATCATTTTAGGATTTTTTAGTAAGAAGGGTAGGAAACTATAGTTCAATCCTTCAAGCACATGTGTAAATGACAAGAACTTTTCGTAAAGTTCAAAACAATTTCTCCATATTCCCTGGATTTCTTGAAGGATTTAATCCCATAATCTATTTTCCTAAAACATGTTGTTCACTTTTAACCATAAGTAACTTAATTTGCAGTCGTCCTAAAGGCATATTCCTTTTTGAAAATTCAATCTTTGGTTGTATTTGAGAACAAAACCAAATTGTCATGTTTAACAATACATCTGCAAAACAAACGAACACTTAACAAAGGAATTAAATGTAATCTAGGCATATTGTTCTTCTCTTTTGATTTGTATATTCTGTAAAGTCATTCTTGATTTAAGAAAACAAATTTTCTGATCTTAGTCGAATTTCTTAAAAGATTCAAGTGTACAAATTTATATCGCCTCTAAAGACAATATAAACCATGTGTTCAAAAATATTTTTTTTCTTTAGTCAGATAGCAGACACTCAAAAATACACATAAATTTCTCTGCTGCCTTTGTGAAAAAGGTGTGCTATGTGGTGTTTGTGGTATTGCAGCCTATCCTTCAAGCTTTTAAGTTAACTGATATTTACACTAAACTAACATAATTGCCGACCACATGGCCTTGATATGAGTTAGATTAACTGAATAGGTGGATTACCTTGCCTTTATGGTATTTACTCTAGAAACAGGTACATGGTATAACTCAGCTTTTTATTGCTTTTTGGTAGACAAAAGACATATATGCCATCAAGATAAAACTAGAAGAAAATGATTTAATGTTTACCAATTCAAAATTAAGACCAGCCTTTTTCTTTATTGTTTTTCTGGTTTCTGTTTCTTCTTTTTTTTCATTTTTGTTTCCTGCTTCATTGTTTGTTTATTTCTTTCTCATTTTCATTCTCTTTCTCTTTTTTAAAATCACTTTTCACAAGAATCAGTTTTCATGAAACAAACATCTTTTTCTCCCCTCATCCCTTAAAACTAAATATTTAAACGTATCAACAAAAAAGGTTCTTACCCACACCACCACCACAGTTATCAGTCCCTTGAATTAAGAATATTATAGGAGAAAAAGTTTAAAATACTAAAAGAATTAGGGATGTAGAAAATATATTAAACATGTTCCTTTCATTAGGTCTTTTTCAACTCTTCAATGTTCAGAAGAAAAAGCTAACATACAAAGAATTCAAGAAATTGGCAAACAGTGACAGGTATTATATGAGAGTCAAAAGGAATGGTTGCTAAATTATGTGCATATTTATTAGTGACTTCTAACCCCTCCCCTGTGATAAAAAATGCTTGTTCCAATGGGGAAGGATTGGGCAAATGCATTTTGTACGTACCACCCCGGCCCTAGGGAGGAGGGGTTGGGGAAATCTTTAGCAAATTACCAACCCATCTGGTGGAAAATGCTTGGGGCCTAGGGGTTTAAAACAGATTTCCATAGACCAGAGATTTTTAACTTATTGCCTGTGCAGCTGAAACAAAAATAAACAGCTAGCAATTACTGGCCTGCATCATGGAAATATATATAGAAGCCAATATAATAGTGCTTAATAGACCTGTTTAGCTTGGCTGTAATGTTTACCCATTGAAGGCCATGTGTCAATCCCTCGAGAATAAGATCCTTTGTTTAAGCCTCGTCCATATTAATGATCTTCTCAAGCATTACCAAGAAACAAAGAAACAATACCCAAGGGAATGACATGTGCTCTGAAATGGGAAAACATTACGCCCAAGCTAAAAAAGTTTAATTGTAACTACAACTTGAAGATGATTGTTTTACTATGATTACCAGATATAGCCCACCAAAAGATGCAGACTATGATGAACTGGAGAGAAAATACTGGAAGAACCTGACCTTCAATGCTCCAATCTATGCAGCTGATATATCAGGGTCGATATTTGATAAAGATGTAAAGGAATGGAATATTAGTAAACTGAACACGATTCTAGACTTAATAGAAGACAAGTATGGAGTCAAAGTGGAGGGGGTTAACACTCCGTACCTTTATTTTGGTATGTGGAAGGCAACCTTTGCTTGGCATACTGAGGACATGGATTTGTACAGCATTAACTATCTGCACTATGGAGCTCCTAAGACGTGGTAGGTAGGTCTCCCTTTAGACAAGAAACGACCCTTTTACCTTGGGCATACTGCTTTCCCAATTTAGATTACAGCTTTCGTCTCTTGAGTAGTATTTTTTCTTTACTAGTAACGTTTGAGAAGATACATAAATATGGTGAAATTATCTATCCTAGATTTGTGGGAAAAGTGTGTTTTTAGGACAATTATCTAAATTAGTGGTGTAAGAAAAAAACAAATTTGGAAAAAGTAAAAAGAAAGTTATCGAAAAGAAATATAAAAATGGAAAATCGGGAAATGGGGAAATGGGGGGAAAAAAGATGTGCGCAAGAAGAAAATGGGATTTATTCCATACAGGTGTATTTTTTGCGAGCACGCCGTAAATTTGCCCATTGATCTGGGATTTGTCGGCTACAAAAGTTTTCCCGCGTTGCATCCGAACAAATTGTTTGTTCAACGCGCAGGCTAGGCACAGACAACTTTCTACTTTTTCTGCAGGCTACTACGAATTCTCGCATAACTCTGTTCTCATGAGCAACGGCCACACGGGCAGAAATATAATGCTTTGAAGAAATATTGGCTTGTTGATAAAGCGGATGTTTTATAATTCTTTGAGTCTACCGACCACGATAATCTTTAGGGCTGAACAGCTGTTACTAGATCCTTTTATAATTCAAAGGTACCATTTTGTCTGCCTTAGGTATGCCGTCCCCCCGGAACACGGACAGCGTCTTGAACGACTCGCCGCAGGTGTGCTATATATTAGACTTTCTTTTGTGTTTTTCAGCGATTTTTTTTCTTTCCTGTCTTGAAGTGATGCGTTTTGCAAAAGTCATTCATTTTGTCTTCATATTTTAGGGTTTTTTCCTGGAAGTCAACAAAGTTGTTCAAATTTCTTACGCCACAAAATGACGATAATTTCACCTCAAGTCCTCAAGAAGTTTTCTATTCCTTTTGATAAGGTAACATAAATGAATCCGTTCATCGAGTGACGTCGCACATTTCACTTCATAAGATTGCGTTATGTATAGGTAACGCAAGAAGCAGGACACTTCATCGTGACGTTCCCGTACGGCTATCACTGTGGGTTCAACCACGGGTTTAACTGCGCAGAATCTACGAACTTTGCTTCAGAGCGATGGATCGACTTCGGAAAGAAAGCTCAAGTCGTACGTGAACTTTTTCATTTTTATTATTAGTAAAAATCAATGTTAGAGTATGTGATGTAGAACTTACTTATGAAACGGTGACTTTTAATAAATCCTTTTCCGTCATAGGATATTAGTGATCTATTTTTCTTTCTTTGGTTTTTATCAGTGCCAGTGTAAGAAAGATTCTGTAAAAATTTGCATGGACGCATTTGTGGAAAAGTACCAGGTAAGTAAGGCTGTTCAATATAAGACAATGTCTCACATCGAGACCCAAAATTATGTACACCAATCTACAAATATTTAATTTGCTCTTACGCACAGGTAGCCCGAGTAAAATTACATGCAGTAATATGGAGTTCATCTTTGGTGCAGAATCTATTACATTCAGTTAAATACTATGCTAGCTTGGATTTGTGATTACGTGTACGACATGGAGCCCGAGTAATGTTACACTTTTTTGATCCGCGCTCGCACGAAGGGAGCCCGAGTAATTTTGTTAGTTTTGTTTTGATAGCCTGACCAATGGGAAGACTACCTTGCAGCAAAGAAGAAGGAAGAGGGTAGCGATAGCGAGAGCTCGAGTGAAGAAGATGAAAGCGAAAATGACACTGAAGAAGACGACGAAGAAACGGATCGTAAGAATAAGAAGAAACCTGTAGCGTCCCGTCGGCCTGCTAGAAGGTAAGATAGTATTCCTACCTTTTTGGCAGATACTTTGTTTTGCGTGTTATTAAATATTGGTCGTAGATTGAAAATGTTTATGTGGGCACAAAACTTGGTAATGAAGGGAATAACGAGATCTCCAGGATTATGATACCAAAACTTTTCGATATCCTCTTCCGCATTGGCCATAAATGTTTTCAGAACTGCAAAAAACAGCCAAGATGTGGTATCTCCGCGTCATTCCAAGCGCCAGCCTCCAGTCACCAAGTCGGTTACTCTACCAAGCTCACAAAGAAACCTAGAAGAACTAGACAAAGATTTGCCAGGTAAGCCAGTAGTACAGCAGTTGTGTGAAACAATTGACGTTACGGATGTGGCGTGCCGTGACCGTGACAGTGCCGTAACTTAACATTTTGATTGGACGGACGAGTAGTAATAGTTCGCCTGTAATTGGTTCAACAAATGTTGTGCCGTGACGGTGACAATGCCGTGACCAAGAGTCTCGATTGGATGAGCAGTAATCTTGCGCACTGTATTGGTTTAACGAATGTTGTAAATTCCGTCTTTAGTCTGCTTGAGAGCACAGGGATCCCGACACAGGAACGGCTGCAAGGAGACTATTCCGTCCTATGACGTTTTACAATCGTGTGAAATCGACTTCTTTATTTAGAACTCTGAACTTCTGCACGGATATTGACGTTTAGCATCAACCAGACCAGTTGTATTGTTTTTAGTACCGGTTGACTAGTTTTGCCATATTTCTATGTTTTAGTTCATTCACCATTGAGTAAGAAGCGGTTCATGACCATACCTCAGATTGTCGAGAGGCTAGATGGTTTATGGATCCACCAATCACCGAGCTTTCAAACAGAACAAGCCTTTAATACCGTTATGGCTGAACTAGAACCACACTGTGCACTCTGTCAGTTTTTTGCCAAGATTAAGGTAAATTTTGAGAATGCTTTCCTTTTTTTATCCCTTCCTCCCTTTGCTCTTTCCTTCTTTCCTTCATTCATTCGTTCCTTCCCTTTTCTCCTCTATCCCTCCCTTATTCCTTCCTCTTTGGTTTTATTCTTTTCTGTTCTAATTTTATACTCGCTATTTCAAGTAATTTTTCATTTCTCAATCTAAGAATATGTTTTTACCCATCCATCCATCCCTCTCTCCCTCTTTCCCTCCTTCCCTCCATCCATTCACTCATCAATCCATTCGCGTACCTATAATTCTCTTTATCCGTTTGTTCATTTATTCATTCATTTAACATTCTTTTCTGTTCAAGGAGGATATTACGACTTACATCAAAGAAGAACTACCGAAAAGAACCAACTCAGACAACTCACTAAAACCTAAATCCCGGACCACCCGTAATTGGCTGAAGCCTTCCAAGCCCATTTTACCGGAGATTTGTTTCATGTCGGAGGGTTCCAGCCCGGACAGCATGAGTTCTTGGCTCGATAGCCGTTTTACCAATGACACAGAAAGCCCTTTACTTCGCTGTGATTCATGTAGGACTGTCGTCCATGAAAGTAAGTAAACTGTCAGCCTTTCTATGAGACTTGCAGTGCTCTCAAAAGGCTTCCATGTTCGAGTACTGTGCGCTTTCCTGTCCCTCTGATTGGTTCACATTGGAAGAGTCACGCAACACAGGATTTCAAACCTGAAAAAATGCTCTACATTAATACGATTATATAACAGCTACAGACGTCATTTCGTTGAACGGTAAAACTTGACAAATCCTTCTAGCCAAAATTTATCACCTAATTAATCAACTTTTCTCGTCAGGTTGCTATGGCGCCGATAGTCTAGCATCAGAAAACAGCTGGAAGTGTGATAGATGTTGTCAAGAAGACGAAGACGACATCAGATCAGCGGTAAGTGTTTTTACATGTATGCAGTATCTTTCAACTGTTCTTAAAACAAGCGAAGCTTGTGTACCGGAAGCGCTAGTGACACTTGGCACACTCAGCCAGTTACAAGATATATTTCTTTGGTGAGCAGGATCCGAGATAAGATTTCACGCGCTCTGATCGCAGAGCGCGAGATTACACATCCAATCAAAATGTACTGTACCGCGTAGATTTATCATGATATTATGAACCAAAGTTGACGCCTTGGCTGCTTAACGATGATCATCCTTGTTCTTCAGCATTGTTGTTTATGCAGTCTTCGTGGAGGAGCCCTGAAGAAAACAACAGACAATAGGTAAGACAAGACCAACCGGTTCTTTTTACTCTGATTTTTCCATGTCCCTGTTATAACCATTCGATTACTCGGGATTCCTGTGAAATGTTTGTCATCGGTTCTGATTGATATTTTAATACATGTTTTGCACAGATGGGCTCATATTGGATGTGCTTTGACCATACCTGAGGTAGTGTTTCAGGACGTTGGGTGTAGAAAAGACATCAACACAGACAAGATTCCTCCAGGCAGAAAAAAGCTTGTAAGTTATTATCACCTCGCTTCTCGTTGGGCCAAAAATTAAGAGACCGGCATTGTTAACGGGGGGGTGGGGGTGTGTGCAAATGACAAATGTAATGCTCAATTTTTACTATTCCCCCTTATAGACAATACAATTTATACTGATCCCCCTACACACACACATGTATTTTTGTTGTTGTTGCCGTTGTTGCACAAAAATTTTTGACCCCACCTTTTTCCCTGCACAAAAATGTGCCCACCCTCTATTTCCAACAGCCCCCCCCCCCCTCTGTTACAGCGCGACGCGCAAAAGTATGACCACTTTTAATGTATTCGCATACTTTGATGCACGGGATTTTGCTGACAAACGAGCTATTGCTCGCCGTATTTGGTAAAAGAAGACAGCTTCTCATCTAAATGTGTCACTTTAACGTACAAAATCCCGTGCATAAAAGTATGCGAATACATTAAAAGTGGTCATACTTTTGCGCGTCGCGCTGTAATAATGTAATGACCGGTCCCTAACAATGAAATCGTACTCCTACACAAATAACTTGTGATTTTCTTTCTTTTGTAGAAATGTTCTTTGTGTCATTCAGTAGGCTCAGGCCTTCAAAGCCCATGTATACAATGCTGCGCGGGAAAGTGCGCCACGGCATATCACGTGACCTGCTACGTTTTGGCGGGAAATAAACTCGAACCACGCGACTGGCCGCAGCCTGTTGAAACGTATTGCGAAAGACACAGAAGAGATAGATTCAAGGTTAGTGAATGCATTACACTGGGGGCACTATCACTCACACACACTACCATTACTACATACTAACTGTTTTAAGCACACAACTATCAGCTCATATGTTGATTTTTACGGAAGGAGAAAATTCGGAGAACCCGGAGAAAAACCCTCGTGGCAAGGGAGAGAACAACACATCTAACAAACTCTACTCACATGTGGTATCCACAGAGCTCGAACCAGCGACCCGACCCGTTGGACACAAAGTGGGGAGAGCCTACGCCACCCATGCCACCCAAAATATTTAATCTTTGTTAACTGATCTTTTTTTGTTGTTGTTGTCAGTCAAAAGAACGAGATTTCTCAGAAATCAGCTGCGGAGAATCTGTTATAGCAAAACATAAGAATGGACGGTAAACAATATTTTATAAGTATGACTAGATTACAGTCAAGCCATGGTTGTTGGTTAGCGACTCACCTTGCAAATTTCATCATCTTTGTGAATGTAACCACGATCCTATTTGTGTGTGTAGATATTACAAGGGTAAAGTCATAAGCATGACGTCAGAGGACTTCTACATCGTATCGTTTTCTGATGGTTCTATCTGTGACACTGTGACTCATGATCTTATAGAAGTAAGACTAACTACATAGGTTTCGTTTTATAAACGTTTTGTACGACGTAAAAAATAATCAGGCCCCTCCCTTCGATGGACACCAAAAATGCGCGCCCACCCCGAAACACTCGCAAATTTTTTGATAACCTTTTTCCCTTATGAGGTACATAAAAAATGACCCTCCTCCTTCCCCCTCCTGCTAATTGATAATAAGTCCCTAAAATTCTGGATCCACCACTGAGACCGTCTCCGTTTTATATCTGATTAGCTGCGATTGTTTGGTTTTGTGTGCGCACGTAAGGAACTTTTACTATCGTTAATGTTTTCCAGGGATACGAGAACAGACAAGATGCCATTCCCGAGGGAACTATGATATCCATGAAGTGGGAAGATGATACGATATGGAAGGCTAAGATTGATGGTAGACGAATTAACGTCACATATCAGGTGACTATGTCCTTCTTTAGAGGTAACGCTCGAGAAGATAAATTTATTTGACGGATAAAACCTCTAAATAAAATTCTTTCAGGAGCTTCAAAATGGAAAAATATTACGCCCAAATGAGTACGGCCTATTATCAGTGATAACTTTCGCTAAAGATATTTTTAACATTGTTTTACCTAGATTCAGTTTGAAGACGAGTCATTCTTGGGAGTGCGCAGAGAAGATGTGTACAAGGAAGGCGTGGAATTACCCGTTAAAGTGCGACAGAGAATGGTAAACATAAAACATAAACATATTTATTTGTATAGCGCTAAAAATATAAACATATTCTAAACATATGGTAAATACACAAGAATTGTCAAACCTTATCACAATATTTTCCCGGCACCCTCAGGCTTCCTGAAACATCCAATAATGTATGCGCGTGTGATCAATTATGTACAACCACTCTCTACTCGTTCCTACTGCGCATGCTCAGCTTCATTGAGCCTGCGCACTAATGACAGGGCCATAACCGCTGACTCATTCGCGAAATGGACCAAATCCACTTGGGCGTATTTGTTTTCCCATTTCAGACCACGTGTCATTCCCTTGGGTATTGTTTCTTTGTTTCTGGGTAGCGCTTGAGAAGATACATTAACATGAATGAGCCTCAAACAAAGAATCGTATTCTCAAGGGAATGACGTGGTCTAAAATGGGTGCACATTACGCCCAAATGGTCTATTACTTGGAGGCGAACAACTACGTTCACACGATCCCAGCGTATTTTTTTTTACCAGGGGAAGGGCCTTCCACCAAATTTTATGCCTTAATTTATTCAATCGAGTCTTTTTTCCCCCAGTCGAACGCCACTGAAACAGCAAACCTATCGAACTGGGACATGCCTAAGGGAGCAAAGAGAAGACGGAAGACGAACCCTCGTTACGCATCTACATTTTCTTGATTGAACAGTCTGGTTCTATTTCTGTTGCTTGAAAGACCTTCAGCGCCGTGGGAAAACTCACGCAATTCTCCGCCAAGTTTTTATTATGGCGGACCGACTCTTGAGTCGAAGTCGACCTTTTCGTTAGAAACCCAAGATTTCCACGCGGTATTGACGGTTGTGCATCAGCCCTCGGAGCTTCCGCGCGTGTTACGCTAATCTATAGTACACCCGTTTCATTTTTCTGTGACCAGCATCTTTGTTTTCGGTCCGATTTGAAGGGATTAAAAAAACGAAGGTAATTTAAGGCTTTGGTGGCTCAGTAAAATGTTGCTTACACAGATTTGAAGGAAATCAAAACCTGAAACTACGAGTACTTTGTCGCATAAAGGTGAAACGGGCTCTTGAAAATCCCGCACCACAGGCTTCCCCCACATTACGAAAATGCTTTAATCTCTTAGATCTTTGATTGTTCACACCACGTTACGAATCAAAATATCACTATTTATCTTTTGCTATATTTATTAATAGCGCATCTAGTTTTGGGAACAAACTTCATTTTGATATATTTTTTTGTACACATTCTTTAATTATCTAAAGAATCCAATTGCTCTTGACTTCCAGAATTTAAAGTGAACTTTAGCATCTTGCGCTGATTCATTGCTGTTTACATTCGCTTAAAATATTTATTATGCGCAAATTTAGCAAGGTGGGTAATCGAGTAAGCTCTTCATCGGAAACAATTTAATCTGAATGAAGTCAGTCAGTCAGTCAGTCTGTCTTGTGCTTGGTTGTCGCTGTTTAAGCAATCCTTGTTTTTTATAGCGACGGCAGCGCAGCAGGACGCGGAAATAGACAGGGCATAAGGATCAAACATTTAAACTTCCTTGCGCTTTCATTAGGAGTTTGCGCGCGCAAGCAGTACCCCACGGTTCACCACCCCCCCCCCCCCAACCATGAGCTACAGATCAAAATGCGCCAAACCTGAGCTTTTTCTGACGTGCTTGCTTTAGGCTTCGGTCTCAACGACCCTTGCCAAAATTATGCTGAAATTTTTTTTCCTTTTTGGATGAAAATAGGTTTGTTTTATAAAAACCAATAAAAATAATTAAATAAAAAGATAATGGATTTGGTTTGACTTTTACGCATTTGGATCACGCACTAAACTAAAAATTTATCAAACCCTGTGAATCTGTCAAAACCTGACATCAGATCGTTGCCCTTATTAGAAGTTAATGCGTGACCACAGCTCCCAGGATGCAAAGCGCGCATTTACATTTGTGAAGTAATCAGGGCAACCCTACTAACTACTGTTTGTGTACTAAACCATTCGATTCTCGATCAGCGAATGACGTCATTAGTGTTCGTTTTCATGGTGACTGTCAGCTTTGAACATACCGTCGTGCTCTTCCTTTTTTCATTTCGAATTGAGAATTGCTATGAATTTTATTCCCCGATCATATGACAGCGCTCTTGAAATATCCGACCAAACAAAGACCCTGGTTGATAAGATCTTGTAATTGTGACCACGTTTGGTCGTGTTGGGTCTGCAGTAAACAAGCAGTGTCTGATAGTTCTCTGTGTTGAACCACCGTACTACCATGAAGCTGTATGACAATAAAGTATATGTCAGGGGCTGGTCGAATAAGCAGGGAAAAGGAATAAAAATCCCACACCTTAAGCATGGAATATTCTACCCCTATTCTTGACCATGTGACCATGTGAGCCTTCCATACCTTCAGCATGGAATATTCTACCCCTACCCTTAGTCATGTGACCCTTTCATACCTTCAGTATGGAATATTCTACCCCCTACTCTTGATCATGTGACCCTTTCATACCTTCAGTATGGAATATTCTACCCCCTACTCTTGATCATGTGACCCTTCCATACCTTCAGCATGGAATATTCTACCCCCTACTCTTGATCATGTGACCCTTTCATACCTTCAGTATGGAATATTCTACCCCCTACCCTTGGTCATGTGTCCCTCCTATACCTTCAGCATGGAATATTCTACCCCTACCCTTGGTCATGTGACCCTTCCATACCTTCAGCATGGAATATTCTACCCCTACCCTTGGTCATGTGACCCTTCCATACCTTCAGTATGGAATATTCTACCCCCTACCCTTGGTCATGTGTCCCTCCTATACCTTCAGCATGGAATATTCTGTCCCTACCCTTGGTTGTTCAAATACTGTTAGTATTACCTTCAAGAACAAAGCCATATATGCCTCAGCAAGTTCGAAATCTTTTTTTGTGCCAATCTGAGAAATTAAAAATTCCATAAACTGCTTCATTAGAACGAGATCGCCTCCGGCATCGGGAGACAACAGCCTTAGTTCCACGTCAATCCCTGAAGGTCCCATGCTCTTGAGCTTCTCCATCAGGGGTTCATCTGTAAGGAAAATAAAGGCACAAAACAAATAAGTATTTTAGAAGATATGCCACATTATTTGGCTAGTAACCTTAGCATAGAGCGGTTTTCGTATGAATGGGAAGCGACTACTCTCGACGCCAACCTCTGTCATTCTTTACGAAGTGCCAGGGACTCTGGGAAACCCTACATTATTAAGAGCTATAATTGGTTAGAATATTTCGCGCAATAATTTGTTAAAAAATCGCACTAGCAAAGACAAGAGCCTTGGAATGAACGATATCAATTACCTTGAGAGTCTATAAAATGGTAGTGTAGCTGTAAAGCAATAAAAACGGCCTTTTTTCGGGAGTAAAATGAAAAACCGTTGATTTAGGGAGAGCACGCTCTAAATATAATTCAAATTCGAGCATGCGCATTACATACCAGGTAGCTACCGCGCGCTAGGGTTTCCCAGAGTCTCTGGCAGTTCGTCACGAGCATGCGCAGTAAGAACAGGGCTCTGGGGTCGAGAGTGGGAAAGGACACGTTAGCCACCTGCATCTGTACCGTAGCCTTAACTGCGCGTTTTGATTTGATGATTCACGCGAAAACAATGGGTAGCCATTTTGATGTTACTGCATACCATACCGTGTACATGATCAATGTCAATAGCGCACTTTACCGTACTTAAAACCGCTCTACTGGGCTACCTGTGCCACAGGAACCCCATAGGTTTGGAATAAGTATGTCACAGTTTCCTATCCCAACTCCGAAAACATTAGGTTATATGGCGATGGCGGTTATGCTTATAAGTTCTACAACTCACAGTTCTTAGAAGTCGATGCATCAGCTAAAAGTCTTTGGAATTCAGACTGGGGCTGTAACCTGTTCAACTGGATTAGTTTTGATGATGTCATGGAGCTCTCGTCTGTTTCTTCTTCAGGTGCGACGAATTTCGGTACCAGGCCTGGCTCGGTCGTGAGGAAAAAGGGCGCGGTCTTGGGTGCCTTGGGCGGTTGCTTGGGCTTGTTTCTTTCCTGAGAAATAGTCATACAGAAAAAAGTTTCATTTCATTATACAGGGTTCCCACTCTCCTGGTAAAACAAACTTGCCTGACTTTTTAAGGTCAGTGGGAACTCTGTTGTATTTTACACCGGTATTCTTGTCAAATAGCGTAGGTGTAGAGTCAGAATCCTCCAAAATCGAGTTCTTTGTTTTCTCTGTTGACTGAGGTTGTCCGATCCTAGTCTCCTTCTTAGCCGGTTTTAGTGTGGTCACGACAAGCGTTCCCTACGCCTTGCGTGACGAAGGTCAGCCTCATTTTTTTTTAGAATATTCACATGTTTTAGTGAAGGTCCGCGGTTTCAAATATATTTATTCGCCAAAGTTTCGATTCTTTACTTCACCCTTATTATTTGTAAATATTTTGATACTGAAATCAGTTTTAGTTAAAGGGGATTTCCCAAAAGTGGGAAACGATAGGGCAAACTGTTCAAGTACCGTAGCCGTATCGTAATTTACCACGTAATTTACCATAACCGTAGCTATATTGTGATTGGAAGATTCACATGAAAACAAAGGGAACCCATTTCAGTGTTACTGCATACCGTACCGTGTACGTGCTGTAAGTCAGTACCGTACGTTTCCCCCTCATACAAAAAATGAGTCCGTAGTTAACCTATACAGCGGTTATACTTCCGCCATGATTTCAAAAGGGTTGATTATATGATAGAAGTGTTTCATTACCTTGATAATATCTAAGCTCGTCAGGTTTTTCCATCGTGATTGCGGGAGTAGAGAAAGAGTAATCAGTTCACTCGACAGTTGATCAGGCGACTTAAATTTTTCGGCTTCCTTTGACCGTTTGCTTCCGTCCTCCGCTTCCTTTTCCTCTGGGATTTCTGTTATTTCGTAGTCTTCCTTTTCTGATGAGAAGCAAAGATGTTGATTTTCAAGAAGGGAGGAAAACCCTCTTGGGAAGGGAGAACAACACATCTAACGAATCGTATGGGAATTTATACCAAGCCCACAGGAGTGAGGGACTACCCCTAGTAGAGGGTTATCAAATAAAAGCCTAAAAACACAACAAAAGTTACACAACATGTAGTTCTGTAGCAAGACTCACCGTCATATTGATCAGCACTAGTCGATGGTAATTCTACCACAGATGGTTGATAATCAAGGGGGAGGGGTACCAGAGACACGTGACCATACAATGTTTTATTAGTCCTGTATATACAAACGAGATTAGTCTTGGAGATACAGTTGAATCTCGTTAATACGGACGAGAGGAACAGAGAATGTGTCCGTGTTAAATTGGTTGATTTATTAGTAAAAGTGTTCAAATGGGACCAAAACTCCTTGTCCATAATGCGAGGTTTGTTTGACCATATTCAAGGTGAGTTTTTCAACTTACCACAAGAAAATACCCAAGTCATCGACATGAGTGGTAGCAAGGAATTCACCCGTGGGGGAGATAGTGAGGCTTGTCGTGGGACTTGTGACAAGGAAGCAGTCCAGGAGCCTGGGATCAAGAAAAGTGCAATATCATTGTAAAATAGTTAACGTATTCTACTTAACCCATGATGAGTGTGCACAACAACTTCGTCTTCACTCGAGGGTGGACGAGGGTGGAAAAGGGAAAGAACAAAAAGAAGTGTAAGAGGACAAGGGAAGTGGAGAAATAGATGGAAGAGAAAGAAGAGGGAGATGAACAGAAAAGGAAAGAGGAGGAGGCGTTTAGAGCTTATGCATGGAGAAATGAAGTCGTAGACAAGAGTTTAAGATACCTTGCAGCCGGGAGATCCCAGGTTCTTATACTTAAATCCATGGATGCTGTAACTAACCAACGAGCATCTGGACTAAAACACTAGTGATAAAAACGTAACACAGAAGGTTAAAATAGCAACTTTGGTGTGTTGAATAAGAACTTATCGAATGATAGATTTGTGTCGTGTTATCAACTGAGCGATGTTATTGGTTCAAAAGACATCGTACCACACCGCGTGTACGTGCTGTTAGTCAGTGTCGTACGTTTCTACTTATATGAAAACCGCTCTATTCTACTTACAAGATCAGTTATTCTGTTGGTGTGTCCTGTAAAGGTTCGCACGATTCGTCTTGTTTCGATATCAACAATGTGGACTGCGAAATCATCACAGCTCACGGCAAGGAGCGAGCTACAAACAGATTAGTAAACAATTTTGACATAATCAGAGATTTGAGCTTAGTTATAATGATAAAATACTCATCGCACATACCTTTCACGATGAATTTCGATTTGTGTGATTGGAGATTCGAATGACATGGAATGAAGGAGAGCTCGTTTTTGAAAATGCCAGAACTGTAAAGGAAAAATAAACAGATAAATGAATAGTTATATTCGCACACGCAGCTTAACAGTGATTATGATGATGATGCGTGGTGGTGGTGGTGGTGGTGGTGGTGTGTGGTGGTGCGTGGTGGTCATGATACTTACCTTAAGCTTACAATCAGCAGATGCTGTTACAAGTTGTTGGTTGGTACCATCAATCGCTACTCCTCGTACACAACCCTTATGTGCTGAAAACAATTAAGTATGAATAAATAAATAAATAAATAACATTCAGTGCTAATTTCATGGGTTACATAATATCAGTATGATCAGTTACACTACCTTGTGGTGAACCAAATGATCCTCTGTGATTGGCTGATTGAATATTGAATGCATTCACGTGACCTTGAGAATCACCAATGATAGCAAAATTGCCACAAGAGCTGATGGTCACTGCCTGCGAGACAATAAGATTGAAAATCAACATAAACTATTTATTCAAAGATTTATTTTTAACCATACACGTATTTACTTACAGTTGTCGTAAGATTTTTCCCTGCATGGTTTCCTGGTGTGTGAATGGTGTGTTTTCCAATGCATTTCTTTAAGTATCTCCACGTTCTTGCCTTCATGTTGCCTTGGTGACAAGTAATGATGTTGTCCCAGTCATTTTGTCTGGTGGGTTCTTCAGTCAAGTGTAATAAAAAATATTAGGCACATGAAAAAATCTTGGTAGAGTATTTAGGAGATTCATCGAACCAGTTACAGCAGAGAAATTGCTACACTAATAAGTTATGGCATCATACACAAATGCTGTAGGTCCTAATTACTTTGAAAATAACTAAAAAAGGCCATTCTTTAATGATTTAAAGAGAGCAACACTCATGCAAACTTAATTAAAGTAGGAAAATACACTGTAAAACACTGTGACTGTAGATTTTATCCATGCCACAGAATTACAGTATATTATTAAAAATAAACATCAAACCAACCTGCTGCAAAATCAGTAATGGGAGTCAACTTCAAGTCTTCTACCTTGATGCCTTTATTTTTGGACTTTTTTGCTAGAGATCCTGCAGAAAAATGAAAATGACCAATGAGGAAATGAATTCTCAGTGTTTTATAGATCTTTTACAGTAGCCCTGACCAGGAAGGCCTGCCCTGACAAAAATTGTCAAGTGGAAACAACAAAGAAAATATAGATCTGAAAATACAAACAGCAACTGACCTTGAGAAAATTCACAACTCCTGGCATCTCTAACAGTAGAAATCTGTCGAAAAGTTCTATCAAGGCCTAAAGAATTCAAACAAAATAAGTCGATCTATTACATAAATCCTTGGTTTTCGAATTTAGAAGATATTAAAATCATGAATAATATACCTGAACTAAGTATATCCCCTCCTTTGTGACCATAGAAGCGAATTTTAGTTGGTGGAGCACTGTGTCCAGAACGGGACCTCAAAAGACGACCACTACCATCAGGCTGATCAAATATCCATACCTACATACAAGTATTTAAACTAAAATCTGAATATCATTTAAATAAAAATATTTCAAACAGAAAACAGTGTTCCAACTGGCCTAATCACCTTAGGTGTAATATTTACAAATTTTAGACCATTTCATTTCCTTGAGAGTAAGATTTGTTGCTTGAAGCTTATCCATATCATTGTTTCTTCTCAAGCGTTACCAAGAAACAAAGAATCGTATCCTCACGGGAATGACACATGGTCTGAAATGGGTAAACATTGCACTTAAGGTGATTTAGTCTATTTATAGAGTATTTCAAGGGGGGGTTAAATGCACTTAAAGGACTGTGTTTTATTACCTTTAATGCATTATCAGGCCCATTAGTAACCAGGACAGGCTGTGATGTCAGGAACTTCATACCACATACACTTGTATTATGAGCTTCTCTTAGTGTCCCCATTAACTTCCTACCCTCTAGATCCCATAATGCAATGTGGCCCAATGTACTACCTGTTGCTAAAACTGGAGTACCGTCTAAAACAAACAACTACAGTTAAAATTTGTAATTTATAAACTAATAAATACCAAATGGTATAGTACATCATTTAAAACTTCATCTTTACCACTCCTGAATGCCATGGCTGTCACAGGACCCCAATCCTGCTGAAACATCATTACTGTCTCATCATACTTTAAGTTATGAATGATTATCTTGCCACTTTGTAGTCCAACACCAACTACATCAATTGCAGGGGCCTGTAACAAATTTTAAAAAATATTACATCAATGAAAACTGTGAAGACATTGTCCTTGTATCATCCCATTGTTAATAGCTATTGCACAATTTTTATAAATACCTGTTCAACTGTAGTAATTTGCTCTGACCATCCTTGAAACATATATATCATTTTACTGCAAGAAGATACAATAGATACAAGTTGAAAATTCATACCAAAAGAAGTAAAAGTTTACTTGTTTAACTCTTACAAATTATACCTTTTATAAACTGCTTACCCTAGAGTATTATTGACCAGAGTTTGCTATTGATAAATGAATCTTACTTTGTTTTGATATTCCAAAGCTGCATTGTTCCTTGTTTACTGCACAGTAATATTTTATTGAGATATGTACTTGGATGCATTAGGCAGGAAATACCAAAGGTGTTGGGATCAAAGCTAATCTCCAGATACAATTCTTCAAAACAAAACAGACAAATACATGTACTGTATCAAAATTGCATATTTTATGCCATTTTTCTGTCATATCACAAACAATTCAGGAAAATCTACAGAGTACTTAGTTGATGTAATATATTCATAAAATCTATTGTGGTCTATTGTCATTCTATCCATTGTATTGTGTTGTTCATCATATTTCTATGAATATATTACATCAACATATATATAGATTTTCCCCAAACAATTCACTGTTTACTAACCTGCTGTATCAATACTCCATATCTTGATACTACTTCCCTCATCAACAGATATCAAATGAGAACCAAAAGTATATAATATAAAGACATCTTGTGTATGACCTTGGAATACATTCACCTGAAAAGAGTGCCATTAAACAGACATTTAGAACAAACTCCAACTTTTCTCACATTCAGAAAAAAAAAACCCGCAAATATAAAAAGTAATAATTATCATTGGTTACATACAGTGTGGATAAGCCAAGTATAGACTTCTTGGGCTTTGGCATAATGTTTTCCTATTTCAGATCACATCTCATTCCCTTGGGTTTTACGCACCTATCAGCAGCTTCCCCGAGGGGTTGATCCCTGGGCTGACCAGGAGGATTGTAAAAGGTCAGAAATAATCTTGATGGTTTTCCCCAGGGGTGGGGTAGTTGTCCTTTTCAAAGTCCCCTGATTAGGGTTTTCCATGATCTACTATCTTCTGTCATTATTCAGGAAACCAGGAAAACAATTTCATCATATCCCCCACCCCAACTTTCCAACCATAAAACAATTTAAGTTGAGCATTTACCCAACCCCAGGGGCACTGTTTACATCCAATCTCCCTGTATTGTCCTGCCTATCTCTGTGGTTAACCTGGGGGTCGACCCCTTGGGGAATCCGCTAATAGGTGCATAATCTCGTTGTTTCTTGAGAAGATACATTAACATGGATGAGCCCCAAACAAAGAATTATATACCCAAGAGGATGACACTTGGTCTGAAATGGGAAAACATTACACCCAAGCCAAGGAGGTCTATTTATTCAGATATTTTCTATCAGTATCCAATCTGCTCTACCTGTTTTCCTCTCTTCCAAGATTTTATCTGTTTTCCACAAGCAGTAATGATCATGGCTTTGTAAGACGTGATGCATGTGATTTCACTATCTTGCATTGGACCTATAATTAACAATGAGGATGGGAACTAATTACTTGAAAAGATTTATATACACTTATGTATAAAACAAGAAATTGAAGTACAGTACATGTAGCTTGATAAAGGTAAGAAACAACAAAGACAATTTTCAAACAGTTTTATTAATGTCAGCTCCAAAGGCACTTCAGTAAATGGTAACATGTATAAGCTTCCCAAGCCAAGAAATAAAGCTCACTAGCTTCTCTGAACCAGAAACAAAAACAACATTTAAAAGTGACTTCACAGTAATCCAAATCTACTAAAAGTTTGCCACAGGTGCATAAATGAACCATGGCTGTACATCTTTAAAGCTACCTTCATGTAACTATTTAGCTATTTTTCTATAGAAATGAGGGACCATTGCTAATCTATTGCAGGAGTGCAATGGCGAAAAATTGGGGAGCTGAAAATTTTTGCCAGGCACTATCCAGTGTAAAATCTCTGGAACCCTAAAGAACATGGAATTTGTCAATTTGTTGCACACTCCTTTCCAACGAATACATGGTAATGAACGGTTTCTCGTCTAAAACTAATCCTACTTACCAACAAAAAGAAGATTAAGCTTGGCAGACTATCAAGACAAACACAAAAAATGCTTTAACACGGTCTAAGTTAATATTCAGAGTCAAAAGTTAAAGTTGAACCACGTGGAATTTAGTGAAAACAATTCAAAGCCATCAATACTCACATTATAAACATGATACGACGAACCCACAGCAGTAGCTATCAAGTTCTCTGTCCCTTGTGCTTGTACTGCGAGAGGAACATGATTTGTAACGAAGCCAAGAGCTCGAAAAGGTGAAAACAACTGACTTCCACCATCAGCCGCCATCTTGGATTGGGACACTAATGGCAGCAGCCGCTGGACGGCAAGTAGAGAGAAAACAAGGATGATCTGACTACAATACATCTTACATCACTTGTCAATCATATCATATTATTATTCTAATTAGCATTTAGTCGTATAAATACAGCTTGTAATATTATCTACTTCATTCTGAAGATGGCTTAAGCTAAGCCGAAACATGTCAATAAAAAGTATCATCGTGTTTTTAAAGTTAGTACATACAAAGAAAAGTTTAAGTAAATTCTTCACAAAACGGCTTTTCATTTCGTACTGGAAGTCACTTTCCTCTATACCAGTGACATCACATTTTAGAGCTCTTCAACCTAGACATAAAAATAAAAAATTTCTGATTTTTAAAATATTTGAATAAAATCAAATTTAAAAATACCATACAAGGAAGTGGTCTCACAGCTTGATGTTGTCTGATATGTTAATTTTGTCTTTTTGGGGGATTCCCCTGAAATAATGCTTTGTATACGAAATTTTTATTTTTGTGCGACGAATTTGCCTTTACCGACTTTATTAACGTTGTTTGACTGCTCAATGTTTCCAAACACGGACTAAAAACGTCGTTAAAAATGAGGCTTTGGCCGTGCAAGCGACAGAGGTTGAGATATTACAAATGTGAGAAGCCATGGCTGGAAGAAATGTTTGGAAATTGCGTCTCTTTTATCGAAGTGCCTGGCGATGTCCGAGTCGAACTACAAGTCCAAACCACTGAAGGAAATAAATACACTCTAAGATGTTATTTGCCGTTAAATTTCCCTCATTCCTGTCCAGATTTGGTCGTCTCAAGCCCTGGTTCTCCGCTCAAAGACCGAGATGGATCAGAATTGCAATCACCGAGTTTTAGCAATCATTGCTACGACTCGTCCAGATATGGCCTTACGACAATATGCCACTGTAGACCAGATCGCTGGAACAGTGAGATGAATCTATGTGATGTGTTGATGAAAGGGCTTATCTGGTTGGAAGCCTATGAAGCGATGCTAAGAACTGGAGAGGGTATTGGGACGTTCTTGAGAGAAATGCCCGCGAGTGAAGAAACGCTGGAGCGAATAAGGAGAAAGCTCAGGAGAGATGAAAGACACGGGAATTTTGAAGCTTACTGTGTACACTTCGATCAACTTATGTTTGAATCTGGCAGTGATAACGTCGTTGAACTGATACGACTGTTGCCTCCTAACTTAACTCAATCCTCACCGCCACCTGACATAGGCTGAAGTATGGCGGCCAGCCAATTATTTTCACAAAATGATTTCACAATAATTAACATTGCTATCTAAAAGAGAACGTGTAAAAAAATAGTGTTTTCAGATAGTTTCAATGTAATAGCATGTACTGCTTCTTAGATATCAAGGTTTGAATATACAGAGTTTAGTGTTAAATTTGACATTCACGACTCGCTAGCCTCGTTTTGGCGTTTTTCGCACATTTCACATTGCAATAACTTCGCTTTTACCTACTATCTATCTTGCTTTTAAACTTTTCATCTTTACTCTAAGAAATATCTCCTTTTGACTGGTATCGGCTTACTTAACTTTAAATATTAAATTACAAATTTATGAAAACAGCCGCGGCAGCTATACTTCGATTCGCTCTATTACAGCACACCCGATTATAAGAATTCACCGATCCGGCATTCATTGTTTTACCTCCCTAGTTACTGTTTCTACGTCGGACAAGCTAAAGTTTGTCAGTCAATATACAGCGTTGGAAAGACACCGATTGCTGAATTTTTTACATGTCTGTCTTTAAATGAATGCAGTCTAAAGAAACATTAAGAAAAATATCGAGAAGTACTAGAATTTCTTATGAATCCAAGTTTGTTGGTCGGACATTCTGAATTCCAATGGGAAAACTACCCATTGTTTGACTGGTCACTCAAGCACAGCCGGGATCGGTGAATTCACCACTCACATCCCCCATAATGCTTTGCGTTTGGGGGGGGCAACTGGAAAGAAAATTGTTCGAAAATTCAAAACTTTTCATACAGATGTTGAGTATATTTGCGATTATCATTAGAAAATCGAGTATTAAATTAATCAGAGTTAATACCACACGAACAGGAGGATCATAAATTTGGCGTTACAGACAATGTATGGACTTACGAAAAGATGTCTTGACATTTGATCATAAACCTGTTCAAATTTCTTTCTTTCTGGTTTTTGGTAATTGATAAACCTGTAAGTGTTTTTAGCTGGGTTTTCTTTAATTCTATATAATCTTCATGGTAATATTAACGATTTTATC
>WUAP02151133.1:0-10911 GCA_015163945.2 Stichodactyla helianthus
ATTTCCTTTTATTGGTTATTGTATTCATTACACACCGACGCAGCCTATACTAGTTTACTCGCTAGTTTCCATTTGTTCATAAATCAAGTGTTTAAAATGAAAACATAAATATATTTTGGATAGCTTTTCTCTCTCTTAGAAATTATGATAAAAGTGGTGAGATTGAGTACTTTTAGTGTGTAATTGATAGACAACGGACATTTAAACGTTTAAGATATCATAGCAAATCCTGTCGTGAACGACGTAAGTCACGCTATTGACACCATTCTCTTCCTTCGAAAGCTGACTTCAAAAAGAAAACAAAGTATTAGGTAAAGTTTATTTTTAAAATTAAATTTTAAAATTAAATTTTTAGAAAGAAACCTTAGTCATTACTTTCCGTTTTCTATTTTTAATTTTCGGATCGTGAACTGTTTGCGCAGTGGCTGGCGTGACATTACCGTAAAAAGGCGAACACGTTGCCATACCAACTATTTATTATAAATACTGAGACCTCAGCCAATCAGGAGCAAGAAAGACCGGAATGCCGCTTTTAAAACACAAAGAGAACGCTGAGAGATCAGAGTCCGACTGGAAGGCTTTGAAAATACATTAGTGATTGTCTACAGTTTGGATCAAATTCTTTCCACTATGAGTACCGAAATAGACAGTCACATTACCAAGAAATATGAAATCAAAAAGCGGCTTGGAAAAGGAGTAAGTTGGGATGCTTTTTGCTTCTGTGAAATCAAGAAGACTTCCCGCCATTTGAAGCCGTTTTTATCTGGCGATATCATTCTTAAAAGTGAATAATTTTTGTGTTTTTAGGCTTACGGGATCGTCTGGAAAGCCATAGATCGTAAAACTGGCGAAGTTGTCGCTGTTAAGAAGATTTTTGATGCATTTAGAAATCAAACGGACGCACAGGTAGAATAATAAGTCAGGGATTGATTCAGTGAATTTTGTGGGGGTTTTTCCGATCCGCGTCTTACCAAGCGATTTGTCATCATTTGTTATTGTTGTACTTTGAGATCTGAGTTTCCTCTTATTTTAATTTTCAGAGAACTTTTCGCGAAATCTGTTTCTTACAGGTGAGTTAGACCATTAAAGATTGTTTCGTCTTATTCGATTTTAATACAGTAAGCTTAAAATATTTTTTGGACGCTAAAAGTAGAGTCATACCAACTATACTTCAGTCATCATTATAAATAAACCAATAAGCTTATGTTTTATATGCTTGTATTTTAGGAATTTGGTGACCACGAAAATGTAGTCAAACTCATGAATGTCATCAAGGCTGATAATGATAAAGATATTTATTTAGTTTTCGAATATATGGGTAAGTATTTGGGATGGTTTTGGGGTAACATATACTAGTACCTTCCACATCAAAAATTCTAATTAGCTTATGTTAGCTTAATTATGTATTGAAATATTCTTATTTTTTGTGTTGTTGAAAATATTTCAAGTATATATTTTGATTGACTAGAAAGGGCTTAAAATGTATTACTTTATATTACACTTCATACAAGCCTGGCTTTAAATAGTACTTCTGTTTTGCCTTTTCGTGATTACATTAAAGCCTGATGTTAAAACTGTTGTCTTTACATTTTGGAATATAAAAGAACCATTCTTAAAGATTTTAATTCTGCGTGTTAGGCTATAGATTAAGGATAATATATATTTACTAGAGAAATCTTATTGCCTGTCATTGATTTCACAAGATTTTCAATGGTTTTTCTAGAGGATCTTAAATTTTGTTATGCTTTGACGTCGTGATCAATCTTGATCCTCCACAGCGTAGTGCAGTTTTCAAGAACGTTCCTTTTATTTGAACATTATAAGTCTTAATGATGAAAATGTGAAAAACTTTTTTGAATTTATCATTGACATTCATTTATTTTCGAAAGTCAGCATGATTATATACATATTGCTCATGAATAGCTATCTGACCTGTGATTATGTAATCAAACAATTTAAGTATAGAAACGTGATTCTGAGAATCTGCTAAGATGTGTATACAGTCACACACATATGTAATATGCATTGATTAATTAAAATTTTTTTCTACAGACACTGATCTGCACAATGTAATAAAGAAGGGAAACATACTAAAGGATATTCACAAACGATATATTATGTACCAGGTAGGAATTATAATACAGTACATTACTGTATAGACCCTCACCCGATCCCTGATATCCTTCATATAAAGAATAAACACTACATCACTAGGATACTGTATAGTTTAGTTTGGTCGTATTGCATTTTTCCTGACAGTATGTTTGTTTCTTTTAAATTTTGCCTAGGTAATTCAAGTTTTAATGTTTCATCAAAATCAACCTTTTTTTTAAATAAAATTATATTAACATCCATTATTATACTTTACACCCAGTTTTTATTAAAAAAACAGTAATATAACGTAAAATAAATTCTGATAAAAATTGTTTGGTTTTACAGCTTCTTAAAGCCACTAAATTTCTCCATTCTGGGAATGTCATTCATAGAGATTTAAAGGTAAGATGTTTTAGATTAATATTCTGTAATTCTTCATTTCCTACCAACAATTAATACATCTTAACTATTCTTTACTAAATATTCTTATTCTTTCCTTCAATAGCCAAGTAATCTACTTTTAGATTCTGAATGCTTTGTCAAGGTAATTAAGTTTTAAGTAATATTAAATTAATACAATGTTTTCATGATTGCTTTTATTTTGACTACTACTACCAGAATGCTTTTTCAAAATGCTACTTTGTTATTCAGATTTTTCTAGTCTTATGGGAGAGACAATTGTAAAATTTGCATGACAATTGAAGCCACTCAAAGCATTGGTAGTAAATTTTGCCATCATGCAAATGCCCTATATTGTGGTCTGTAAATATAAATTTTCCTGAATTTTTGATACAATAAAATTTTAAAGCAGTACTTTGTATATTAAATAGAAAATTTCATATTTTACAGATTTGTGATTTTGGATTAGCACGCTCTGTTACAAATGTAACTCAGGAAGCAGGAGACCCCAGTTTAACTGATTATGTTGCAACACGATGGTACCGTGCACCAGAAATACTCTTAGCTTCTACTAGGTAAGTTTGCTGGACAGGGTTTCAAGGACCAGAACTCTGCCCAAGTATGTCCATGATTATTCTCCTTTGAAAAGTCATATGAATTCTGATAATTACAAGTATTTTTGCATTTGTATTTCCAGGTATACTAAAGGTGTAGACATGTGGTCAATAGGATGTATTCTAGGAGAATTATTATTAGGCACGTATAAACAATGTTTCTTTAAAAATGTGAAAAATGTCCTTTAATAAGCTTTTGTGTTCCCTTGATCCCCATTTAATACAAAAAATTACTACATAAGTGGAAATGATTAGTATTTTATTTATTATCCTCAAACCTCTTTAAACACGCAGGTAAACCATTATTTCCTGGAAGTTCTACCTTAAACCAGATTGAGAGAATTATGGCATCAATTTCACCTCCAACAAGACAAGGTAAATAACCCAGGTTAAAGTGATATTATAGTAATTAAAAGGAAAGGTTTAAGTATTGTAGATTGGTCATGTATTTAACTTAGAGTTGTTGGGAGCTACTTTTCTTAATAATTTAATGATATTAAGAAAGAGAAGCAAATTAGTCTCCCATTTTTATTGAAGAGGATCCTTAAAATCTATTATATTCTTATTTCCATTGCATATTCTCCTGTTTTATTCTCCTGTTTCCATTGCATATTCTCCTGTTTTATCAGGTATCTGTAGTTGAAATGTTAATTTTTCTTTGTATTTGTTTCAGATGTAGAAAGTATAAAGTCTCAATACAGTTCTTCAGTCTTAGACCGCATGGCTTGTAAACCAAAGAAGATTTTAGAAGACTTACTACCTACAGCTCCCCCAGATGCTATTGATCTACTTAAACGTTTGCTGCATTTCAATCCAGACAAGCGACTGACAGCAGAACAAGCTCTATCTCATCCCTATGTGGCTAAATTTCATAATCCAGAAGAGGAACCTTCACTTGACTGCGACATTGTTCCTCCATTGGATGATGATGTGCAACTCAGTGTTGAGGAATACAGAATTAAACTTTATGAGGTAAAAATACTACTATAAAAACATGGCTAGTCCAACAAATATGCATGCATGTTTCAGCATCCCAGACAGGGAGATCTAGCTCTTTAGAGACCATTTGAAAAGTAGCTTAAACATTGAGTTTGAAGTTCTACTTCATATGTAGCATACATATATATCTCAAGGCAAAGAGTAAAAAATAGTACTTTAGGCAGTTTCAGTATAAAACATTTCTTGCTGAGAACAATCTACAGTGTAAACTGCTTGATGGCCTTGGAGAAATCTCAAATTAAACATCTTTTTACACCAAAAAATATCTTCCTTTCAATTAAACATCACTTTTTAACAACAGAGCATTGTACAGAAAAAGACTAACATCAGAAGACAAAGAAGAGAAATGCTACAACAGGAATGGAGGGAACAAAGGAAGGCCCAACAGCCTACAGCAAACCCTCCTAAGCCACCAAAAGAGCAAGCACCAAGAGAGAGTGAACCTCTAAAACAAGTAGAGAACCATGCTGCAAACATTGCAGCTGCACAAATCACTTCTAATAATCAAGTAATGAAGTCACCACCAGCAAAACAAGAACCTTCTAAAACTGTTGCATTTGGAAGAACGACTTCTAAGATATCAACTCCACCTAGATCAGCATCAAGGAATGGACATGTGAGAAGATACAGCCTTGAAAATGATAATGTAAGTGTGAGTAGCTGCATTTTATTGTCCTCTATTTTCCATGTAGTAACTGAGATGGTTTGTCATGTGCTCCATTGATCAGTCTGTCAGTCACTATCATGATTATTTATTTATTTATTAGGTTAATGGAGCACAGCTGGATTATAGGTCATTGTATAACACAAGATGAAATTATTAAATATATGCCTTATTTACTCTCATGTAGGTGATGGCAGGTTCAAGGCCTCAAGCAGCAGGAAGATCTAGACCAATCTCGGCACAGATAAAGCCAAGGAATACTATAATTACGAGAACAAACAGTGCCGATGGACTTCACATTAGCAGTGCCCGCTTGGTATGTCCTAATGATATAGTCCTAATGATACATGTACAATGTAGTAAACCTGTAGATAGATCAGTGGATGCCAGCAAGTGTACTAACAGAAATTTTTAATACTAGCACACTCCTAAACAATAATGAAATTTAGAATGGTTGAGTTGTTGCACTTTTGATTGAAAAAGCCAAATTCCATGAAATTTGAACTCAACAGTAATATAACGTCTATTGTTGTTTGATTCTTGCACTTCAAATCTAATCCTGGAACCTTGATTATCATTTCAGATCCCTGCTCAAAGACCCTCTTCAGCCAAACCACCTTACAGACCAACAAGAAAACAAGTAACTAACCCTTCAATGCAACAGTCATCATTTGGAAGCTACACCCAAACACATGGTGTCATTTCAAAAAGCTCATTACATGCTTTGCATTCGAGAATATTTTGAATATTATATTAATTATTAATAGATATAGTTAGGAAAGTATTGCAAGCATTTTTGCTGAGAGTCTTAGAAATATAGAATACTTTTATTAAACTAACTTTTACTATTTAATTTTCTATCTAAGGAATGCTCTTCTACTTTATGTAAACTAATAAGGGTTTTGTAAGAAGAAAGAACTTATATATATTGTGCATTGCTGTTACTTTGTTACGGAAGTATAGCTATGGAGTTCAGGACCTTCCTCCCTGGACAAATTATACGTCATTTGAATCTTATGGCTCCATCCCTATACTTTGAACAGCAATTCTAATACTCATTAATTATTTGTGAAGTAACAACCAATCCCAGAAAAGTATTTGTACCATTGTGCCATACTTTGAAACCCCAACAAGAATGACTCCACCCAAAGTCCTAGTACTTTAAATGATTTTATAAGTGATAGGACTTTGAAAGAAAAAAAGCATAACAAAGACACCCTTGCAAGAAATAATTAATGAGTTTTAAAAGCCATTTCGAAACCTTGTCACTGACTACTCTATGGTGTTTTCAAAATCCTTGTGAAAATTTAAAATGGCTTGGCTTCACTCTGGCATCTTAAATTTCACTTGGATTTGATTAAACCCCCATAGAGTAAAGAGACTTGGATTAGAAATATTACTTGAAAGTGAGACATTTCATATGTTATTATGCTGTAGCAGTTCCGAATCATACAAAATCAGCTTACATTAATAATTATCAGCAGTTTTACATTGCTATTGCTAAAGAATCTGATACACTCAGAATAATTTTTTAAGGAAGGAAATAATTCATTAATGCTGAGCTGCAGGTGGAATTTATGTAAACATTAAGTGAACTCTTTTAATATTTATCATAGAAATGTAAGGATATTTTATATTGAAAACATTCTTACTACCTACTCAATATATTGTAAATCAACTCTGAGATTATATTTCTTTGAATACAAACAACTAGTCTTGAATTTCAGGTTTAAATTTAATAGGTGCTCAACAAAAATTATAGTAATGATTTGAGTTGAATTATATTATTTGGACTAGTGAGATTTTAAACAAAGCACCTTTCAATTTGTCAACACTTTCCACAAATATTATTTTGAAATTACATGTTTTATAATTGCTTGTTTGCATGTGTTAGGTATGTCATCGCAGCCATGTTGGTGCCATTTAAAAAACAATTTGTTTGTCTATCTGTGGCACCAACATGGCTGCCATTTAATCATCTTGGGAATATTTGTTGCAAACAAGCAATTTTATGCTATTATTAGCTGATCATAACAAACAGATACAGTATGTTATCAAAATGGTGTCTTATGCACTAGCCTACTCTAATTAGCCTACTTGATGTTTTAGAGATGTAGCAGTCAAGTCCAGAGGTCAATCAAAGCCATTTTAATTTTTAACATTTTGTTTTTACAGCGCGACGTGCAAAAGTATGACCACTTTTAATGTATTCACATACTTTTATGCACGGGATTTTACAACTGACACATTTAGATGAGCTGTCTGGTTTTACCAAATATGGCAAGTGATAGCTCATTTGTTAGCAAAATCCTGTGCATAAAAGTATGCAAATACATTAAAAGTGGTCATACTTTTGTGTGTCATGCTGTAAATACTTACATGAACTTAAAAGGGACTGTAGTTTCTATCACCCTAATGTGTAAATATTATTCTCTTTCAAGATATTTTCACATACAGATACCAGGCAAACCTCTCTAATAGTTTCCCATATGCATGTATGACTTACCTTATTGTTACAATGCTCAAAACTATTGATGATGTATATTATGGTAATCACTATTGCACACATACATGCTGTAAAAGCTAGATGTATAATACCCTGTTAATAATTCATAGAACAAGCATATTGTTCAGATTTTAGTAAATATTATATTGATGTGTTTTTATGAATTGATGGAGATTCTTAGCTAAGAGAACAGATTTTAACATTAACTTTTATTGTAAATATAGTAACAAAATAAAGAATAAAGCAAGCGAACTAAAAAAAATTGCTTTGTCTATCAAGTTATCAATAACAGAATTTTTAGAAGTATATGTTTTGATTTGATTTAACTCCAGGTCTAGTATACAAAAGCGGGGGGGGGGAGGAGAGCAAAAATAAAGATACCAGCAATGAATGTCAGGGACAAATCCAGATTAAGGAGGCTCGAAATGGTTTTCGTGCGCGCGCTCTTAATGACATATACAACGCATAGATCAAAATCAAAATCAAAATTTTGTCCTCAAAAAATCTCGTATTTAAACTTAAATAACTTAAAAACTGGACGGTAAAATTTCTTTAAACTTTGTATGTGGTTTTTATTTTAGGGTTCGTAAGTGCTAAGAAAAATTAAAAATTTCTGTAAGAGGGAACATCCTAAAATAAACTTCATTGATTTTTTCCTCTTACAAAATTTTTTATTTTTCTTTCAAATCAAAGATTGGATCATGAAGTTAAAATAAGCCCATTTTAAACGATTTTAACCTAGCCGTTCTTAAATTATAACTTTTTGAATGAAAAACTTTGTGCACATTTGAAGTGTTCTATCGTTGTCATAGCAACGCTTACGTCATATTTTCAATTTCATTCTAATCTTTACTTCAGTGGTTTTTGGTCTTTTGGGTCTACTTTCAGTCATACATTACCCAGATAAAATCTTTCACGGCCATTTTTGTTAGTGTATGCCATTTCAAAAACCATTTCAAGCCTCCTTAAGATTGTCAGCTCACTGGGGGAGAGGGGACTGCCCACTCCCTGGACCGGCTCCCTTAGATCCATCCCTGTATGTATATGTGAAGCTTTATTGTCAATTTAAATTTACCCTCTGTAAATGAGATGGATTTTCTGGCATGAACTATGATGGGAATACTGAAGTTATTTTGCCTTCAACCGAAATTTCACTCTAACAGTTTGTTCTTTTTAATTTTGTATGAAAATAGATACATTTTTGAATTTTTCCCTTTTCAATTACCATTTTGTATGGCTACTTATGGGTCTGACTAGAATTCAGAATAATTTTTTATGAAAATAAATTGTTACTAATAGATTGTGCATTTCGTGACTATTATTATTACTACCGGTATTATTATTATTATTTTTTTTTAACGCCTGCTTATGGTTTTCCTGTGGTTAGCCTAGGAACGCCTGTCAAATTTTGCTGTGTTTCACTTTTCGATCATGTCGATCATGTCACATTTCGATAACAGGGGAACTGTAAGTCATCTAGTTTAATATCGGACCGTTTGTTTGTATCAATGATTTGAAAGTGATGTTTGATTTTCTTAATGTCGACATGCGACTGTGGCTGGATTGAGCCCATGCTACTTACCTTCGAAGTAGAGAACAATGTCCAAAACCGTAGGCTATTCAGGACGGTGTCTAGAGATATCTGTGGCGAATCTATGGAACCAGCAGAGGGAAGCGTCGTGTTATTTGGTAAAATCCATGACGAAAGCGTTAAAGGTACTGTGTACAATGAAGTTTGATTTAAATGTATGAAAGAAAAAAACACTGTTAAGATTCACAAGTAGGATATGAGCAAATGAAAAAATAAATGAATGGATAGATGAAAAATGAATTGATGGATAGGAAAAGGAATGGAATAATGTAACTGGGTAATGAAAGAGTGGGTAATAAAATTATGAATGCTTATGAGTGAATAAATGAATAAAGAATAGAGTATATAATGTACACTTATTTCAAAAAGGTTGTTGCAGCATCAATTGATAATTGACAATAGGTGACCACTAGGGATGTCTATACGTTTTATTGTAATTAATTTATTCGTGGTTTCACTTGATACTGCATTACAAGTTTCCATGCTGTCTTCAGTTCTGCAGGTAAATATGTGTCTGTGAGTGTGTTTCATGTAAATAAATGTAGAGAATTCAAGACAGTTTAATGGACCTATCCATTGGGAGTGTTTGTTTTCCCATTTCAGACCATGTGTCATTCCCTTGGGTATTGTTTCTTTGTTTCTCGGGAAGATATGTTAATATGGATGAGCCTCAAACAAAGAATCTTATTCCCAAGAGGATGACACGTGGTCTGAAATGGGAAAACAAATACGACCACTGGATTAGGTCTATTTACCAAGATCCCTTGCAGTCTCCTGTTGTCAATCATCAATTGATGCAGCGACCACATTTTTAGAAATAAGTGTATATAATAACATGTTTCTTTCATGTTAGATGGAGTGATATCTGTGGCAAGTGGGAAGCCTGCAAGTGCTAATATATTTGATCCAAAAGATAGAAACTTCTATCACTGGATTGATTTTTTATTTGTTAACAAAGATTTCCAGGTAACTATTTACAGCCAAACACCTACATTTAACTGCAATGGTTCCAAAAAATAACCTGACATATTTCCTATAGGGGCGGTGGGTTTTGGAAGGGTTGGAGTATATCTTAGTGCCCTATCAATGGAAATTTTTGGGGCAAGGTGAAACAAAAATATTCACTCCTTTGTAAGGGAGGTACCAGTATGGATATCTTCTTATTTTGTAAATGGTAATATGTATAATATGCTGACTGCCTTTTAAAGTTTTACTTTAAATTTTTCATTCAAAAGTCATTTATTCAAGGAATATTTTCTGTTTTCAGCAAAATGGTTATGGATCAATCATGGTACAGTCATTAGAGCAAAGATTCAGACATAAATTGAAGAGGCCAATAAGAGTTGAAAGTGCAGAAAAGTCAATAGGGTTTTTCCAAAAATTAGGCTATTGTCAAGTTGGTGAACCCATTACAAGTGTTTATCCAGGATGCCATTTATTCAGCCACCTTCAACTAATGGAAAAGTGAGATGATTAGAGAGGATGATCGTAGATGTATTTACTATATTATTTAATATATTACTTGAAATTTCAATTTCAAGAGTACTTTTGAATGTATATATGTTTTTTTTAATGAAAATGAAAAATAAATAAATTAAACCTGAATAAAAGAATATTTGATTATCTTATATTTTATGATGTAAATTGTCTTTCACAAATTTTAACATTGTCTTTGGAATGAAAATGGGACATTTATTATTGATGGTTTTCGACCAATCCCAAGAGGATCAAAAAACAATGATGGTGGCTATGCTGGTGAAAAAACAAAAATCCACTAGATGAGATATATGAGTGATCTTTTCACATCATATCTTAAATCTTCCCTTTGAGAGCCATTTGGTAGAATTTGCCTGCTGATACATGAGCCCAAACAATGTTCCTGAGCACAATTTGTAAGAGAATTGGGGCTTGCTATAGAAATCAAAAATAGATCATTTGTCAAAATCATACTTGTCCAATACTCTGACCAAATTTATGCATAGCATTGTATTGTAATTCATTGTGTTGTATTGTTTCGTTCTAGAATGTATTGTTAAACTATTGT
>WUAP02151144.1:0-10911 GCA_015163945.2 Stichodactyla helianthus
CAAACCACCTATAGTGAACACCATCTAACATGGTTACCACTTTTATTCCAAGGAATGATTCCAAACCACCTATAGTGGATACCATCTAACATGGTTACCACTTTTATTCCAAGGAATGATTCCAAACCACCTATAGTGGATACCATCTAATTATGGCTACCACTTTTATTCCCTTTCTCTTCACCGATATGATTCCCTTGTGCATGATGGTCAATAATAAAATCACATTACCGCATTGATTTCCTATGGTAAAGTAGAATAAAACCGATGAACCAAAAGACAGTCAATACTAATATTTTTTCCCCCCAGATCACCTTAATCCATGTCAAGGAGGTGGCATTTGGGTACGGCTACCACACGATTACTTCTGCATCTGTCCAAAGCAGCTTCGAGGGAAAAACTGTGAAGGTACAACTATATACTTTGTTGCTAGTATTAAAAAATGTGTGCAAAAATGTTGCATTGAACGTCTATTTTGTATTCTAGGTCCTCCTTAGCAACATAAGCATAAACATTTGGGCATTACTCAAACCTGTTTGAAGAACTAAGTTGAACTGAGTCTGTGTATGTTGTATTTGTTTTTGCTTATGTTTCTAGTGAAAACCAGGCTTTAATATTTAATGTCTGACAATGATTCTGTTCTTCACCCTAGCTCACAATTACTGCTCATCGGAGCCGTGTATGAACGGGGCGACCTGTGTAAAAACGGCTGACTCCTTCAGGTGCATCTGTCCAAAGGGATTTCTTGGTATCATTTGTGAAAGTTAGTATGAATACCTTTTATTCAGACAAATGTCTATTTTGTTGTTACAGGGAACGCGGAGCGAATTTTGGATTGGGGAGATGGAAGGCGGGAGGCTAAAATTTGAACTGCATGTCCGAATAGTGACTGAGGCAATACATTGTAAGAAAAGAAAAAAGACCTTTACTAAAGGCCCTGTTACACTGTGCAATTTTCTCAGCAACTTGTCTCGCAATATTTGAAAATGTAACGTTGCAGGTTGCCGAGGTAAGGTGTTTCACTGCAACGCGATCTCAGCAACTTGCAACGTTTTTTCGAGGTAGACTGAGGAAAGCTCATAATAGCACCATATTGGATGATAATGTGCGAATGTGTTCTTGAATGAAAAGGCGTGAAAATTGCAAGAGAAGTTGCTGGAAGAGTGATACACTGTCCAACGGCATTGAAAGTTGCTGCAATACCTTGCGAAAAGTAGAACTGAGTTCTACTTCGTGCAACGCTGCGCGCAACAAAAAACATCGCGAGACAACCTTTGTTACACTGTGCAATTATCTAGCAACTTGTCTCGCAACGCCGTTGCAACACAAGTTGCTGAGAAAATAGACCTTTCCCGAATTCGCTTAGACGATCACGAAACAATGGTTCCAAGTCGAGACTGAAGTTGATTTTTTGTTTATCAAGGCCAGCCTCGACTTGAAACCATTGTTTTGTGGTCATCCAAGCGAATTCGGGAAATGTCTATTGCACAGAGTAACGGGGCCTTAAAGCTCCGAAATTTCAATATATATATTTATATTTATATACAAGTAGGTAACCTATCTCTTGCCTAAAACTGACATTAATTATGGTTAATTCATTTCTCCTTCTAAAGTGTAAAAAATGTCTTAATAAATCACTTATGAAGGATTTTGAAAACATTAGTTCCCAATCCATGTTACCCAAGTCCCTGCATGAATGGCGGTACGTGTACCAAATCTGACTCAGAGAAAGGATTCTTGTGCGAATGTAAAGAAGGCTTTACTGGTGAACATTGTGAAGGTATGGCGTGGTTAAGACGACAATTACATTTTGAATACAATGGGTCATTCCATTTTTCTCCCTGCAGCCTTCAATTTTACTTCACCCTCAGAATTTCCACTTGATTCTTAGACCTCCCCCAGCTTTCACGTTTTCAATATTTATTTTCAGCATACTTGTATATACTTGAGAAGACCATAGGCTATAAGTTAAAAAAAAAAAAAAATTTTCCCTACAGGATTTAATCGCTGTAACCCCAACCCTTGCAAAAATGGTGGCTCATGTCAGCAAATAGCTGGAGACAAATACGTGTGCGTATGTGCACCAAACTTTAAGGGGCCCTTATGTGAAGGTAAGACAGTCAGCAAAATAAGCTGAGTTGTTAACTGTTGAAATGGCTCGTTAGTGAGCATAAGAGAAAAGGAAAGAAACAATGAAAGGAAAATGAATGGAAAAAAGAGGAAATTAAGAAAGAACTTAGGAGCAAAAAAGAGGAAAAAGGAAAGAATACGGAGGAAATAAAACTTAACAGGATATTTGCATGATGGCGTCATTTTACTACCACTACCAGAATGCTTTGCAAAATGCTTTGTTATTCGGATTTCTAATTTATGTTCTCCTGAGAATAAAAAGACAGTTGGTAAAATTTGCCTGACAACAGAAACCACTCAAAGCATAGTCTTGGTAGTAAATTACACCATCATGCAAATGGCCTATTCATATCTTTTCTTTTTTAAAACAGAGCCTTCTCAATGTTACATTAATCCGTGTATGAATGGAGGAACATGCCATGAGAGTGAGACTGGATACAAATGTTCGTGTAGAATAGGATTCACTGGAAGAAACTGTGAATGTAAGTTAAACCTCACGCAAAGCTAAGAAAAAACGGCTGACAACAAGCATGTAAAGCTATTCTAAACGAAGATGACCAAAAGAGCAGCCGAGAAGGTTGTGTGCATACGTCAATAGGGCATGAGTCGTGGGATAAAAAGGCCGCATGCGACAGTTGTAAGTCTCATAAGCGTACGATGTAATTTAGCATAAACACGTCTCCAAAACAAGCTTTGAAGATGTATTTTCGCCGAAGAGAAAAAAAGTCTACATCACTTATTAGTTTCTTACTTTTACTGAGATTGACATCAACGGTATCAGTAATTTGTTTTACTTTTGGAAATTTTTAAAAATGTTTCTTTTACAGCCCACGTCTGTCATCCCAACCCCTGCCATCATGGAGGGCACTGTAGCGTTGATTCTGGTCATTACAGGTGCGTTTGCCCTCCAATTTACAGGGGACACATTTGTGAAGGTAAGCTAGCAGACAAAAATATGTGCATCTAAACTAATGGATGTGTATTTATGTGCTTAGTACTGCTATGATTTTATACGGTCATGCATTGGACTTGAACACGATGAGATGATTGTAAAAGCCACGGTTCGAACTTTCTTTAGAGCATTTTCATTGGATGAGAACTGATCGTGCATAGTTTGACTGGCTCAACGGATGACGTCAATTTCGTGCCGTGACCTTTTCAATGTCATATAAAACCACTATAAGGCTGTGTGACTAGAGATATTGAGTTCGATTTTAGCAATGACCACTTATTATTAAGCATTGTTTCAAGCCCACACCACCCCCCCCCCCAACTAAGATATGTCTAATATTTATATGGCTCCTGCTTACAGTACCTCATCCATGTTACACTCATCCCTGCCAAAATGACGGAGTCTGCGTTGATTCGTACAGCGGATACAGCGCGTACCCTGATAACTGGGACACAGGCTACCTCCACTATTTGTGTCTGTGCAAACCTGGATTCATGGGAGCAAACTGTGAACGTAAATATATACCATATTATCATTCGTAGTCATTTTATACTCTTGATATTGGGACGAAACTTGGATGTGCTTTTATTCATTCACGTATCTTGAAACTGTCATCGTAGATAAGTCAATGTTACCCGTGTTGATGCGCATGCGCTTCTCAGGTTCTGGAACATTCTTTGCGTTTCACCTCCTCCCCTTTATTTTACTCTTGGATATGGGTACCGGATAGACCAGAAACAGGCAGCGCACCTTCGTGCTGTTGGTACATAGTGCAAGGAAAAACATTGAACTTGCTAAATTAAAACGTCCACAACGCGCGAGTTCTGACATGAAGTTTCACAAGAGAGACGCTTTGTTCTGAAATCGTTGGGCCCAGTTTTATCATTTAAAATCTAATGAGCTGCTGGTCAAATGGATTTCAACTAGATTGCTGTCGTTGTAGTGTAGCTTTTAGTTTTCCTAACATGGCGTATAGAATGGCATTTCCTATTCATGGAATCGTCTTTTAATAAAAACGTTATTCTTTTCAGAGGATATTTGTAAACACTGTGACGTAAACGCCAAGTGTCTGAACAACACGTGTATTTGCATTGATGGCTACTTTGGAGACGGATTTCATTGCAGAAGTAAGACGATTCTTTATAGTTTATTCATATGTACATTCTAGTTTGTGACGTCAAAGCCGCCATGTTGGTTGAGCTTAACTGCGCAAAAAATCTCCTTAGATTTTCTTGCCATATCGTTGATTTATCCAACATTACGCACATGTCGTTTGCGTTTTTCCCTGCAATGTTTGCACCCCGTCCAAAAATAGAAGAGATGCAACTGAGTCAAGCCGAAAGAAGCATTCTCTAGTATGTAACCCTATTTCACAAATACAAAGCGAGTTTAAATGTCTTGAAAGCTGATTCTACTATGGCCGATCATATACTATGAACTACTCAAAATATTTCCGGAATTCAACTGGGAATCAAAAACGTATCAAATGAGGTTCCGCTCCTTAGTGTAGATGTGTCCGTTTTTTTTTTCTTTTTTCTTTTTCTTATTCTTTTTCTTTTTTTTTTCTTTCAGAAATTCCTCATCCCTGCCATCCAAACCCATGTAAGAATAAAGGCGTGTGTAAAGAACTTGAAGGCGGAGAATATGATTGTAAATGTCCACCAGGAACTACAGGAAAACACTGTGAAGGTTGGTTGTACTAATATTAGGCCAGGGGAAGGCAAGTGTGGTGTGTTCTGAGATAGAAAACTCAACTACAACAGCAAAAGTCTGATAGAGCGTATTTCGTGAGTGGGAAACGTCGTACTGTAGCAGTACCGCAATTTACCGTCAGCTCTAAATACGCGATGTAATCGGAAGATCCAAAATCAGTTAGAAGCATTATACTGCATACCCTACTGTGTAGTTCTGTAAGTCAGTACCTTACGCCTTACGTTACCCACTCATACGAAATCTGCGTTATGCTACAGATGAGATTAGTGGAAAAATTCGAATACGACCTGGGTGCTCTTCACTTGGATAACGGGATTTTCCCTCACGTTTCAAGGCATTCCGCAGCCTTTGCAGCAAGCAAGTAACAATCAGCTAACCGTAATCATTAACATGAAGCTAGTTAGAGTGGGAGGGGTCGAAAACACATCACGTGGCACCGTGACGGTACGCATGGCTGACGACATCCAGTGAACCAATTGCATCGCATGAGATAATTATTCACTCAATCAAAATGCTTTGTCACGGCATCATCACGGTCACGACACCGTCACGGTCACGACACAGCAAATCTGTACCAATGATTCTCAAGTCCTAAAAACCTTAAGTACTTTATTAATCAGATCTAATTATCATACCTCAATAGATAAAGATCCATGTAAACCCAATCCATGTCAAAACAATGGCAAGTGTTTGGCACAAGAAGACGGTACCACGAAATGTGTCTGTGAAAATGGACATACAGGAGCAAATTGTGAACTTGGTAAGGAAGAATATAAAATATAAATAACTTATACCACGTGACTCATGGTGACGGAAAGGCTTTGCAGGTTGTAGCAGGTTCCGTGATCATTGTAAAGGTTAGCGGGTATGGTTTTCATTCATTCTGGAATGATACAGGTGATTTTCACCCCCCTTTTTAGCACAAGTTTGTCGCTTTTTACAAGAATTGATTTTTGTAACAAACTAATAGGACAATAAAATGAATTTTGGAGGGAATATTGTTTATTTGCGCCCGCGTAGTGTCATTTGCGGCCGAGCGCAGCGAGGGAATGAGGTCTATTAATGCTCGTTGTTTTGTGTTTCAGTGATTGATCCCTGTCAATCAAACCCTTGCCACAACAGTGGAACGTGTATCAATGATAATGGAAAGGCTGTCTGTAAATGCAAAGGAAAATACACAGGGCAGACATGCAAAGGTAACACATCAAATTTCTTTCTAATTCTTATAAAAATACTTATTTCTATTTTTTAAATTTCTCTATTAAGGCCAAAGAAAGAAAGACGGGAATACTTTCTTTTGATTCGAACTCCCCGATCCTCTCCTCCCCCCCCCCCCCCTTAAAATAACTATAACGCTTGAGGAAAACAAAATATGATTCAATGGGTAACCATATGTTCTCTATAAATTTCTTAATCCTCTAATAAGGCACCATTGACATGTAAAATGTAAACAGCCTCTTTTTCACTCACAATTTCTTTTAGAATGCGACTGTCCAAAAGGAAACAAGAATGCCAATCCTCCAGAGTTCGCGCAAACGTGTGATCTTGAAGGAGAATGTGTCTGTCCTTCTGCAGATTTAGTCAAGTCGGCCACAGGGTGTGTTGCGGGAAGTAAGTAAATTCATGGTTCCGCAACTTCATAGTTACTGTCGCTATGTCATTTTAAAGTAATGCAGGAAAAAATGTGGAAACAAGCAGTTTATGATGGTGGTTTGTGGGACAAGATGTATTCTATTGGGTAAAACAGTGCTTGGTTGACTATTGCTGGAACCGAAATCATGGACTGCGACGTTGTGAGATGAATCTGTTTGTTACTTTTTCCATTTGTTTCCTAACAGATTTTTTTCTTTTTCCTTTAATTCAGGGACTTCTACCGTATGCGATTCAAACCCGTGTAAAAACGGTGGCACCTGCACAGTTGTGTCTGAAAATGCATTTTCATGTGAATGTACCAATGACTGGACTGGTCTTACATGTGAAAAACGTGAGTGATGCTGCTATTATAGCCACATATACGTAGTTCTAAACATACTGCAGACTCTCTTCCCCACCAACCACCGTTACCCTTCTTTACAGAGTGGTCTTCGCATGAGTGGAAACGTACGGTGCTGACCTACAGCACGTACAAAGTATATGCTGTAATACTGAAACGCCCGTCCCATTGGTGAAGCATCCATTCATAACGCGTTGATATGGCTACGGTACAGTTACGAATTTGCCGTAGCGTTTCCCACTCATGCGAATACGAAGTGATGAGGAGTGCAACCGCCCCCGCGGGGAATCCTGGGTACGCTCCCACATGGTCAAATCTAATCGACGTTGTGCGTATCATCCTCTGCTTCTAAACGGTAGTGTAAGTTATTTCCAGATTCCCGCGCCACCAAAAGGGATTCACTATAGACTACTGAGAAGAACTTAGTCTCACCTTTCTTTATTGTCTTGTTATCAACAGCCGTCTGTACTGATGGCTACTGTCAGAATAACGGTATCTGTGAAGCACGTAATCACAAGCCGTACTGCCTTTGTCAAGCGGGATTTTATGGACCACGCTGTGAACAAGTCAACGGTAAATATTAGTAATACGCTGCTTTCTTGCGACCCATAAAGCATTTCGTGTTAACTCATTTGCATAAATGTTGAAGGACACTTTGCATGAACACACAATTGTTTTCACGTGCAGTGAAGGATAAGAAGCTAATTGTATTCTGCCATTACCTAAGTAGTTTTAACTAGGATTTTTTTTCCCGTGATTTGAATAGCTCACTTCCAATTAAGTTCTCGAAAATGATGCCTGAAGACGAGGTTTCGTGCGACATCACGCTTGGTGGCGTGAAACGGATGGCATTTATTCTTTGACTTCTTTCTGCTGCTTAAAAGTATATTCATATATATATATATATATAAAAGAGTGACAAAGGATCAAGTCAGTCTTTTCACGCCACAAAGTGTGATTTCGCACGTGAGTCTCGCCTTCATGCATGATTTTTAAGAACTCGGGAATGGCCTATATATTGAAAAAGCTTTCTTCATTGTTCCTATTGTTGCCAGGGGAATTCTATCTTGCTTTCCTCACCCCTCCTGCCAGAATAGCTTTCCTTTCCCCGCATTTTAATTTCATACGCTTTTGACCAGAAACCAAACCGATAGATCACTGCCATCCTAATCCATGTCTAAATGGAGGTACTTGCACACCTATCTACAACAGTTATGATTGTCACTGTGCCGTAGAATACACTGGCGCACACTGTGAAGGTGAGGATGGTTTGTTGTCAACATACAGCGAGCAATTGCTGGAGTTTTACTGGCTGATGTCACAAAAGGCTTCTTCTTTTAGTTCAAGTACTCAGTTAAACTTCTAGCGATTGTGCCTGCGAACGAGTGGTTAAAAAAGCGCACTTCTTTCAATATTTTAGTTGAGTGATTGCACACAATGAGATCTGAATCAAGGTAGCGGAGAACAATAAAGCCCTATCGTAAACAATTCTTTTCCGAGTTCCACGGAGCCTCGATCCAAATCTTAATTTTTGCCTATCAGCGCACTCATTTGCGAATCAGATTTATCTGCACACAAAAGTAAACATATTGACAAATATATAAGAAATCAAAGTGGACGTAAGTAAAATAAGCTTTACTAATGTCATACTTGTCTTTTTCTTTTATTGCGCAGTTGACAAATGCGCAAAATGTGACGTCCATGCGGTTTGTATCCACGGTAGATGCCAATGTCTCGATGGGCATATTGGTACTGGCTACGAGTGTGTTAAAGGTACATTGGTTTGTTCAGCTTTAAATACTATAACAATAAAACAATGATTGGCATGTAATCATGGGAAAACATGATAAAAAAATGTCGTCGCTGTCTTCGAAATCAAAATCTTTGCGAAGACCTTATTTTGCACTTCTGTTCAACTCTTCATAGTATACTACTTAGCGTTAATCAGTTCTCGTCCGGCCTGCGACGATTCATTCAATTCCGTTTTAATTTTAGGCTCCCTTCATAATTTCTGCATTTCTAAAAAGAATGTAATCTTCGGTTCTAGCTCTTTATCTTTGTCCAAGTACAAAAATCGAAGGAAAGGAGTCGCTCCGTTTTCCAAAATGAGCTGAAAGTAGACCAACTAGTAGTTGATTCGTTTTGCAAAATCACTTTGTAGACTTCCAAACTGTAGCTTTTTGCCATTCTCCAGTGCTGAAGGGGTTTCGGAGTGTTTCTAAAGTTATTTCTTTAGCCGAAAACGCAAAAATATCGTCGTCTAGTTATACTCCCTGTTCTCTTGTGCTTTGCTTTGATCTGATCTCTTCAAACACTGAATCCATAGATACTCTGCTCCCCCAACAGCTCTAACCAAGGTTTCTACTCGTCTTGAATGCAGCGACGGAATCCTGGACTTTTTCAAGCGATACAGAAAAAAGGCACTTTTTTGAGTTGAGAAAATCATACTGAGAACGAAGGAAATAGTTAGTTCAGTCAAGATTAAACGCACCATGAGCTGCACGGTACTGCACTAAGCATACCCTCAAGGGATGAAAAAGTGAAGCAAGCCCTTGTTTCCTTAAGATAAATGTTCAAATTAGCCAACATCAAGCTAAATCCAAATCCAATATGGCGAGCTTCACAACACTTTCATCCTTTGAGCATGCGCTCAGAGCAGTAACGTGAAGCTTTTTTATGCGTCTATAATAAACCAAATCATATTTTTTTGTTTATCTTATTTCAGTACCTCACACTCATTGTCCTGTAACATGTCCTGTCTACTCGACATGCACCCATGGGTCCTGTCAGTGCATACCTGGATATGTCATGACCGCTGGCCAATGTGCTCGTAAGTTGTGCGCTAAAAGAATTGATAAAAAAGAATTCGATGAACTTAGATAAAGACACCATGTATACACTACACACTACACACTACACTATAAGCATCTGGAAACACGACTTTTGTTGCAAAAAATCTTTCGCCAGCATTAACAATTCAGGGCGTGAAAGCATAGCACTATCAACCGAGTGCGACACTGACATCATAATCACGGCCACGGTACACGTTGTTCAGATTCCGCACATTTTTCACTTTCGTTCCAAATGCACGCGATTAAAGAAGTCTTGTAACTTCCAGGCAATGTTTCTTTCCGTAGTTTCCCAGTTTTGGGGGAATTTGCGGACGTCAGCGAGGTCAGGTGACAAAAAGATTGAGAACGGATCGTAATTTTGAGAAAAGTCGCGTACTGTGTCTAAACAAGAACAGGAAACGTTTGTTTATCCAGATATTCTATTTCGTAAAAAACATTTGCATCCTTCTTTCTCATTTGAATCCATGTTTCACAACACGCTGGTTAATTTCGGCTCAGTTTCCGAAGTCTCCTTCAAATACGTAGTTCCCTGACCAGACCTGACCTCGCTTGCACGTACTAAATAAGGGAGAATTATTGGTAACTCCGGGAAGGTGCATCCCCCAGAAATATGTCGTATTAAATGATCATGCGCACAAATGCCCACAAAAGCTTTTAATTTAGTAATGTTCCCCCACCCCAAGAAAATTACTTTTAAATTAACATTTATTAATGTAGGTCGTGTTTACCTTTTTTCATTTATTTTTCTACCTGTAGCACCTCAACCTCAGTGTCCCACACCATGTCCTACATATTCTACATGTTCTCATGGTACATGTCAATGTAATTCTGGATATACCATGGATGGCAATCACTGTACACGTAAGTACATCTTTAGTACTCGATATTTGTAGTGCTATAAGCTGAACTGATATACAATGATAGTATAGCACCATGCACACTTGAAGCGTTAGCCCACGCTTCCGGACTAGAACTCGATCGTAAAATGTCCTTTTTAGCTTGACGCTTCTTTAAGACGCGTTATTGTATCCGATAAAATCTTGAGCCGTGTTTTTCTCTCTTCAAATCAACATGCACTTTTTATCAGCTTCACGTGGTTTCTCCCATGCACCATTGTCTATTTATCTTGATTTTATTAAGAACTGACTTAGTACTCTTTTCTAATACAGGGGCGGCGGAACCGGGGGGGCCTGCCTCCCCCACAAAATATTAGTTTGCATTAATCATAAACGACTAAAAATTCTATATCTATGACTTTTACAAACTGAACT